>JAOTRH010174150.1:23087-43719 GCA_034768845.1 Heliamphora exappendiculata | reverse complement strand
TATCGGTTCTTTTGTGTCAACACGTTTCTCTGTTTGTGTCGACACGTTTCTTTGGTTGAACCTCTCGGTTCTTTTGTGTCGACACCGTTTTCAGTTTGTGTCGATACATTTCTCTGGTTAAACTCTCGGTTCTTTTGTGTCGACAAATGTTATAGATGGAGGAGACTCAGTACTATTGTTATCCCAGAAGAATATTTTTCATCTTGTGCAACTTAGCCATGGTCCCTCTCATAGTTTGACGATCTCCAGCTAAATCAGCTGCACAACTCAACCCGACCCTTATCAAAGAAGCTAGGAACTCTTCGATTTTAATTTCCCAGTTACTCGTGGCATTACTCTGGCTGCTGCCGTTGCTGCCTCTGCTGCCGTTGCTCCCGCCACTAAATGAGCTAGAAGTGCTAGTAGTGTTGCCATCTGAAGAGTCATTAGTCTTGAAAGCCTACCATCTACAATCTTCAAAATTTGATTCTATTGCAGCACTTCTGATACAAACTTGTTGAGGTTTAGGCCATCCTTGAACATCTGCTGTAATGATCTCCAGCAACAGGATACCAAAACTGTACACATCCCCTCTGGTTGAGGCATTGCTGCCCAAACTATATTCTGAAACAACAAAAAAAATTTGATTTATAAGCCATTGAAAGTGGTGTTGTCGACGAGCAGAGTTGGGCCAAATAGTAAGTTGAGCTTTGCTTGATAAATCAGCAAAGCTTAAACGTGATCAAGTTTGCTTGTTTACTATTTGAGTTAATCTCAAACAGGCTATAATTGAGTTGATCATGAACTAAGCTCAAACAGCTTGGTTTGTTAGTTTATAAGTTTATTAAACTAAGTTTGTGCCAATCTCAAAAAGTAACGAGTTTCAAAATGAGGTCAAGCTTTTTTTTTTTTTTTGTTAATCTCTGCCAATTTTAAACCAGCTTTTATCTACTAGATAACACCAGGCCAAATAATCCCCAAGGAAGACATCGGCACAAAAATAATGGGGGAGTGACAACAATAAGAAGGAAGCAACAAAAGAGATAGAGCAAGAATTAGGCAACCCATCGGCCACTCGAGTATCCCTTAAGCACATATGAGCATTAAGCATCTCTTTCGAGACCATGACCTTTTATCATGACTTCTGCTCGAGATTATGGTAATTCATTCAGTTACATTACAATTTTCCTCAACTTTATGTATCTACTATCATCAGTTTTTTTTTTATATGTCATTAAGGACAATGCACTTAAGTTGGGGGGTAGGATCCCCGTTATTAAAAAAAAATGATGAGCACCTTAAAAATTGTGTATTTAATCATGTTTCTTTGTTAGTGAAAGTTTATGATTTGTGGACGGTTCAAATATTAAATAGATTGAAGTTATTATTTGAAATTCGTTGGCTAAATTAAACTTATGCATTACATTGTTGACAGGATAATTTTGGTCAATTCTGTTTAACTTGTCTTAATTAGCATTTCATCACCTGTTTGTATACTCTTGCATGTGCACATCCTACACTGAGTAAAGTTTAATCCCAATCTTTGCACACGTATACTTAAAGTCCTATCGTACTTTGGATGCTTTGTAATTGAGTGATTCTTCTCCTTTAATTTTTTTTAAAAAAAATATTATGTCTTTTCAAGCTACTCATTGAATAACCGAGCCTACGGCTTAATTTAAAGGGGAGTGTTCACGTCAAAAGGTAAGCAAGTTTCGAAAAATTTGTCCAAATTAAGCTACTCACTGAGTAACCAGGCTTTCGGACTAATTCAAACGGGAGTGTTCGCGCCAAAAGGTGAACGGTTTTTGGAGGGCTAGTCTAAACCAGACTACTTACTTAGTAACCGGGCCTCCAGCCTAATTCAAGCGGGAGTGTTGGCGTTAAACAGTGGAAGGTTTAGGGAATGACTAATAAAAAAAAGGAGAAAAAAAAAGAAGGAAGTCTTTACCTTTAATGAAAGAATTGAGCCAATCACCTCACATGTATTCCAATGCATGGCAAGTTCTCGACATGGTTGTGTTAGGATTGAGTTAAAACCTATGAAGCATGGACACATCAGAATAGGTGTCGTAGCTATGTCGAATACGCCGGGACACGTGTCGGTCACGCCATGTGGTGTGTCCTATTTTTTTTTAAAAGAAAATTCCAACCGGATACGCCGAAGGACACGCAGGGGACACACATGTCCAATTTTGGACACACCTGGACACGCCAAATCTAATGATAAAATAAAAAATCTTAAGAGCCTCAATGCATAGTTTGAAAAAATACTCGGTCTCTCATCTTCACTATCCACCACGACCTTCACCAGCATTCAACGACCTTCAATCGCTCTCTAAATAAGCACTCTCTTTTTCTTCCTTCTATTTTTTGTTCTACTTATCTGTGTCTTCTTCTCTCTCTTCTTCTTCTCCCCTCTTTTTTTATTTTATGTTTTTTGCTTCTTTCGAGTCTTTGAATGATTTGACGACGAAGATATGTTTAATTATTTTCTAGTTTTTTTTCTTTACCGTTCTAATTTTTTCTTAATCATTTGGTTATTTTTTGTTTTTTCCTTTACCTTTTTAATTTTTTCTATTTTTTTACCTTTTTCTTCATCTTTTTTTCTAGTTGTTTTTTTTTTTTACTTTTTTTGAGGTTGTTTGTGAATATTTTATTTATAAACATGGTGCAATATATATAAATACAAATATATTTTCTGCCATATTCCCGTTATGTCTGTGTCCTGATGTTTTTGAAATTGCCGTGTCCCGCGTCCATGTCTGCGTCCGTATTCGTATCCGTGTTTGTATATGTGCTTCATTGGTTAAAATAATACTGGTATGTGACCCTTCACTTTTAACATATCGACTTGTGTTGATTTTCTGGTTGAGTATAAGTTAGATGCAATTGGTTAATATTACTCTAGATTTTACTAATTAAGTTGTTTAATTTTGTTAATGAATGAAAACCTTATTGTTTAGGTGTTTTGCATTTGAACTGTTGGCATTGAATGACTTGATACTTAAACTCAAGGATTTGACATAATATTCGATTACTTGAAAATTCATGTGGTTAATGCTTGAGGGTATTATCTTTGGAAACCCTTGTGAGACTATAATTCGTTCGCTAAGGGTGTTCTAGGGGTTTAAAGTCTTATTGCACATACTGAGTGCAATCATGTATCCTACGAAAGTTGATTTTACTTAGAGTAGTTTAATTGTATTTAATTATTTTTTATTTTTGTTTTTCTCAAAAGCTAGCAAAGTGTAAGCTGGGGGTGTGATAGGTGCTTAAATGTGCCATTTAAACCCTTAATTTATACTAGCAAAACTCGTAATTTTGCGTTAATAATATGGTTTTTATAGTATTTACAGAGTTAGCATTGGAGAAAGCAAAAAGGAAAAAAATGCAATAAAATAAAAAAATAGCGAAAAATAGTCACTAGCTATTTCTGTCCGAATGGGCATCTGAACTGTTTTAAACAGAGGGATTCGCATCCAAATGGGCATCCTGATGGCGGTCTAGAAATTAGGGCTGCCCGAATTTTAAAGCTAAGTCAAAAACGGATGCTTATAAAAGGACTCAAAGTAAGAAATAAGGTGAAGGTCTCTAACTAGTGAAAAGAAGGGCAAGAAGGGTAGCGGCTCCCTCAGAAGGCCTTCCAATTGCATGTTTGGCCAAAAATTTCGCGTCATCACCTATACCCATGAGCAGCTAAACTTCGTTTTTAGGATTTTAAATGAAACCCTATCAAGTGATGTTTGAACTCTATATTTGATTACAAATTATATTCTTTTTTACTCTATGTGTATAACTCTTAACAAGTTTTGCATTTTCTTTATAATAAATATTCTTAGTTTTGATATTCGTTTTCTATGATTGTGAGTATCAAGTTATATAATATTTTATTTGTGAATGTGATATAAACATGAGATAGGTTATGATTTGTGAGGACAAGTTGTGTCAAACTTGTTGAGGACAACTCGTGTTAGCAAAAATAATCTATGTCAGGTTTAGGTCTCGTTAATCTTCTTGAGAACTTCGTCAAGGCTTGTTGCCATAATGGATATTGTGCGAGTAAATAGTTTAGGTTCATAATTGGTATAAGTTCATCTTTGTGAAGTTAAGATGGATTCGAATCCCTACGACCTTTCACTTTTACAGATCTTTTAGATTAGTTTTTGTTAATTTATATTATTCAAATCAATCCTATCTCATAAACTTTATTAATTTCTGTTTCAAATTAATTTTAGGAACTCGTCTGAGAATACTGCAACTTAGCCTATTTGTCTCCGTTGAAACAATTCCTGGTTTTAAACACTATTCTACGGAGCAGTAGTTTTTACTTAGTTTTAATTAATTATTTTTGGTGCAATAACAACACCAGTAAGCTTGCAGAGGTGGATATGCCAGCATTCTACATTGAACGATCATTCATTTGTCAGAAGTACCACATGGCATCGCATACATAATACTTTGGGAGCACTGAATAATTTGCCTCCAGCCTAGGTTTAGACTCCATAGTGACGAAGTTATGAAGCTAGATTTTGGAATTCAAACAAAATAAACAATATCTTCTATGAAAAAACTGGACTGCATATCTCACAACTTTAAACATAGGCCCATAGAACATGACCAAATTGGGTTTAGTAGTGGAACCCTTCTACATTCATAAACTTTCAAGCTTAAAAAATTCATAGCTTTAAGAAACAAAAATGGAAAACCAATACTTATTTCCACCTCTAGAATGGACAATGTTATATATGGAGGAGACTCGGTTCTTTTGCTATCCCAGAAGAATATTTTCAATCTCGTGCAACTTAACCACAGTCTTTCTCATAGTTGGACGGTCTCCCGCTGAATCAGCTGCACAACTCAACCCGACCCTTATCAACGAAGCTAGGCACTGCTTGATTTTAATTTCCCAGTTACTCGCGGCATTACTCTGGCTACTGTTGTTGCTGCCTCTGCTACCGTTGCTCCCACCACTAAATGAGCTAGAAGTGCTAGTAGTGTTGCCATCTGAAGAGTCATTAGTCTTGAAAAGCCTAGCATCTACAATCTTCAAAATTTGATTCCGTTGTAGCACTTCTGATATAAATTTGTTGAGGTTTAGGCCATCCTTGAACATCTCATCAGTGGGTTTCTTTGCTGTAATAATCTCCAGCAACAGGATACCAAAACTGTACACATCCCCTCTGGTTGAGACATTGCTGCCCAAACCATATTCTGAAACAAATCAAATTCGATAATAAGCCATTGAAAGTAGCGCTGTCGACACGCGGAGTTGAGCCAAACAGTAAATTGAGCATTGCTTGATAAATCAGCAAGCTTAAATGTGCTCAAGTTTGCTTGCTATTCGAGTTGATCTCAAACAAGTTATAATTGAGTTTATCACGAGCCAAGCTCAAGCAGCTTGGTTTGTTAGTGTAAAAGTTTATTAAACTAAGTTTGTGCCAATCTCAAAATGTAACAAGTTTCAAAATGTGCAAGCTTAAATGTGCTCAAGTTTGCTTGCTATTCGAGTTGATCTCAAAAAGCTATAATTGAGTTGATCACGAGCCAAGCTTGAGCAGCTTGGTTTGTTAGTGTATAAGTTTATTAAACCAAGTTTGTGCCGATCTCAAAACGTAACAAGTTTCAAAATGTGCTCGAACTTTTTTTTTTGGTTAATTTTTTCCAATCTTAAACCAGCTTTTATCTACTAGATAGAACCAGGCCAAATAACCCACAAGGAAGACATCGGCAAAAAAATAATGGGGGAGGGACAGCAATGAGAAGGATGCAACAAAAAGGATAGAACAAAAATTAGGCAGCCCACTCAAGCATTCCCTAGGCACGTGTAGCATTAAGCATCTCTTCTTAGACCGGGACCTTTTATCATGATTTCTACTCAAGATTTTGGTAATCCATTCAGTTACATTATAAGCCGAGTACGAGTCAACCTCACCCAATGAGTTTGGTTTGTTTTACTGCCGTAAATGCAAGTATTTCTTGTTTCATGCAAAGCAAGGGAAAGGGAGAAAAAAAAAACTAAACTGAGCTACTTGAAATTCTTTTTGCTACTAGTTGATGTTAGTACCTGGTGCAATGTAACCAATCGAGCCCTTTAGTCCCACTGTGCTGGATTTGTTCTCTGGTGAAATTGGATGAAGAAACCTTGCCAATCCAAAATCTCCCAAATGTGCTCCCATATTGTCATCTAAAAGAATATTTGGAGGTTTCAGATCACAATGGACAACAGGTGGTTCGCAGTCATGGTGCAGGTAATCTATGGCTGAAGCTACATCTATGGCAATAGCCAATCTCTGGGTTAAATTCAGATTCCACTCTGATTCAAACTCTCTTGGGTGCAACCAATTATCTAGGCTGCCATTAGACATGAACTCCATAACCAAGGCCTTGAATTCATTACCCCTGTGATCGATGCTCGAGCATGAAGTAATAATTCTCACTAGGTTTCTATGCCGAACATTCCTCAGAGCTTCGCATTCTGCATTGAAGCTCCTCAAAGCTTTGCTCTGATGCAAGTCAAGAACCTTCACGGCTAAGGTGGTGTAGACTCCACTTTCACTGGTGCCAAACACTCCTTTGTAGACAGACCCAAAGCTTCCCTTTCCTATCAGATTTTCAGCTGAAAAGCCATTTGTAGCCAGGTGGACATCAGAGTAAGATAGCTTTGGTGGCAACCCCTTGACAGAAGGAGAAGAGATGTCTACCCTATGCCTTTTCTTATTCATTTTCTGGGAAAGGAATGCCCATATCAAACAGACTACTGCACACAAGACTATTATGGAACTGACCACCACCAGAATGATGGTCTTGGGTACCAAACGCGCGCCCATTTTCTTTCCTGCGATACACGTAGGAACTCCCAGCCTTCCAGCAACCTCTTGGTCACCCACACACAGCTTGTAATTCCCTTGAAATGAATCCCACCCAAGGTTCCTAAATACACCATAGATCGGAACCGGCCCTTCCAAGTCATTGAAGGACAAGTTTAATTCCTGCAAATTCCGAAGTTCCCCTAATTCATCAGGTATTGGACCCGAGAAGCTGTTATACGAGAGGTCCAGGCTTTCTAGTGCTACTAGCTTTCCCACCGAATTTGGAATCAAGCCAGTGAAATTGTTTCTTGCAAGGCTGAGATTACGCATGCTTATGCAGCTTTGGATTGTTCCCGGTAAATTTCCTGACAACTGGTTCTCTGAAACATCCATGAATTCTAGTTGTGTCAGGCTGCCGAGTTCACTAGGAAGAGAACCAGTCAGAGAATTATGTGCTAATCTCAAAGTGTTTAAACTGTAAAACCCAAAAAATTCCAGCGGAATACTCCCAACAAGACTGTTATAAGCAAGACCGAGTGTGGTTAAATGCTGGCAATCACCTATACTAGGGGGAATTTTCCCAGAGAACTGGTTTCCTCCCATTGTGAGCATATAAAGTTTGGTGAGATTTCCAAACACGTCTGGAATTTCTCCAGAGAACTGGTTTACATGTAGAGTCATTTTCTGTAGGCTGTGAAGTAGCCCGATGGAGCGTGAAATCTGACCGGTGAAAAGGTTTTGATGTAGGGAGATGGATATGAGATTTTGGAGCTTTCCAATTTCTCCGGGGAAACTACCAGTAAAATGATTCGTGTCGATGCAGAAATTTTCTAGTTCGGTGGACAGGTTTGCAAGTGAAGTGGGAAGTTCACCGGCTAGTTGGTTGGAATCAAGTATTAGTGACTGCAACTGGGTACAGTTTGTGAGGGACTCAAAGAGCTGCAAGTTGAGCTCTGTAGTTGAAGAGAGGTTGTTTACACCCAGATTCAAAAGAACCAAACTATTCATGTTCCTGAATGAAGGAATTGACCCTTGAAATTGATTTGTAGAGAGGTCAAGGAATTGAATTTTCGAAGCATTCGACAACGAATCAGGTATTGATCCTTGAAACCTGTTCTGACCCAGATAGAGTTGCTCAATATTGGGGAGTGCAGAGCCCAAATCAGTTGGCAGCATTCCAGAAAAGTTATTTTTCACAATGGACAAGTTGATTAATGAGGAGATGTTGAAAACCGAAAGTGGGACCTTGCCATTGAATTGGTTCTCTGAGAGCTGAATGGTAAGAAGATTGCGAAGAGCACTGAGCTCGTTTGGAATTGTGCCGTAGAACTGGTTTCTTGCCAGGGCAAGGATGGCAAGAGCAGAGAGATTTCCAAACGTGGGAGGGATAACACCAGTAAGATTATTCCCAGAGACATCAAGAATTTCAAGTCTAGTTAAGGCACCAAGTCCCGGTGGAAGGTTCCCGGTGTGACTGTTAAAGCCCAAACTGATCACTCTGAGATTATGGCACTGGGATAGACTAGCTGGAATTGCACCGGTAATGGAGTTGGAAGTAAGGATAAGATGCTTGAGGAGAGAAAGCCGGCTAAACTCTGGTGGGATTTGGCCATATAATGAGTTTTTCGAAAGGTCTAGGATTCGTAGGGAAGTCAGGTTGGAAAGGTGGGGGGATAAGGTGCCAAAGAGGCCGAGCCCGGGAAGGTGAAGTGACTGGACTCTGCCGGGATCGGTGGCGTTAGAGCAAGAGACACCAAGCCAAGCACAGTGAGACTGGGTGGTGTTCCAGCTAGAGAGAACATTTTTGGAGTCAGAGATTGTGAGTTTGAAAGACAGAAGTGCTTCTCTATCAGTGTTGGCATCAAGAGCTGCCACTTTGGAATAAACAGCAATTTGGAAGATGAGAAGTGGAAGATAGAGACGATCCTTCATAATTTCAGGATTTGAAAATGAGACAACCAGGTTGTGGAAAAGCTTTTATATGTATGGAAGGTATGCGTATGTATAGGCTACTTTTGCTAAGTTCCTTTGCTTGATCACCACAAGAATCAAAATGTATTATGGTCTATGCGAAGATTCGCATATTTCTATAGGTTCGATATGACATTTGTCTTACTCAACGATCAATTTAATAAAAAATTAATCTTCTCTTTATCTCAATGTTTCTACTTTCTCACCACACAAATGTGTCCCTCTAGAACTGGTAACTGTTGTTCTAGAACTCCTAAATGAAGAGTAGGGGATACAGGTGGATTCAAGGAATTAGATTAAAAAATGGAATGTTTCAATTTAAAGAAGATCTCTTTGTTTAAACATAAATATCTATTTTTATCTTTTTTTAATGTATTTGAGATGTTAACCAATAAATTACACAAAACAAGCCTTTCTTATCTTTAGCATGATAAACAAATTTTAACACATTAAAATATGGTAATCATGCGTGGATTATTAATATAAGTTAGTTTTGGTTACTAGTTTAAAAGTTTGTTGTTTTGTCCTTCTGCTTTTTAAGCCAAAAACTTGTTTGGATTAAAAGAAGTATGTTTGGTAAAATAACTTTTAAGCTAGGTTTTTTTCTTTTGAAATTAGGTAATTTGGTAAAAACTTTATTTTTTTGCTCTCTTTGTTCAAATTGGATAATATTGTCTTTCTAGCTATATGATTGAATATAACGATTATATATAGTTAGAATTGGTAATAAATAAGTTATTACTTAAGGTATTATTATGTTTTTGAATGATGTGAGAATTTGAATAAATAGTTTAGAAATTTGTAGGGGATATTTCTACTCTAGTAGCTTTTAGTTTCATGTTACTAATTTTAACTATATGCTATATATTTTTTTTAAATACTTACAACTTCTACTATAAACTATAAGTTATAAGCTATAATTTTACTAAACACTTCCAAATTCTGTTACATTATACAATTATTTTTTTTCTATTTCAGATATAAGTTATAATATTTATCAAATACTTATAACTTCTGCTACAATTTACAATCTATAAATTATACTAGTTTCAGTAATACCAAACATTCTCGTATTTTTATTTGACTTTTTAACTTCGTTATTTTTAAACCGCTCATAGTTTTATATAGCATTTAAGTTTGGGGGGAAAAAAAAAAAAAAAAGAACTGCTTGACAGTTGCTAACATTTGGTTTTGATTTTTGATATCTGTATCATGAGGAATCAAAATCCGAATAAGCTACGAAACAAACACTATTGCACCGAAAGGTTTACTTGTCCAAACTTTTCAAAAGAAGGTAAATGAAGTTAATAGAATTAATTATTAGTATCAATGGCGACAAACATCCACATGGGTATGACTTTTCTCCTAAATAATTTGTCTGTTGATTGGTTCTGTGGGTTGACTTCAATTTGTGGTCAATTTAAGGTTTTGGTCAAATCGTATGCAATTTAGGCTTCATTTGTTTTGATTTAAAATATTTTTTAGTATATAATATTTTTATATAAAAATAAAAAATATTTTTTTTATTTTTAGTGTTTGATTGGTACATAAAAAATAGTTTTTTAAAAATAAATAAATAATAAAATTTTTAAATCAAAATACGTTATTATTTTAATACAATTTATTGCCGCCGCCCCCACAACGATGATCTCCCACCATCCACGCCACTACAACCATCATCTCCCACCACTTCCACCCCCCACCCATAACATTGCTGCCACCTTCACCGTTGTCCACCACCATCCTAGTCTTACTATCACCACTGCTATTTTAGCTTCTACAACCACCACTATTGTCACTATCGCAACCACCCTATTGTCACTACCATCACTTTTCGTCTTGGTACAAAAATAATTTATTTTATTTTTTATGTAAATTAATTTTAGTCTTTTGATGTAAAATATTTTACGGTGTTTTCATCAAATCAAATAATAAAAAATAAATAAAATATAAAATATTTTACATTGAAATAAATGGAGCTTTAAAACAAAAGTTTCAAGAGGTTAGACTAGTGATCAAAGTTTGAAATTTAAGAATTTGTTCTTTCTATAGTCTCATGTTTGGAATCTTTTAAATGTTATCAATTTTTGTAAAACTAGTTTATACAAAATTTTTAACTCAAATTTAATTAAGCTCCACACTAATAGGCAGTAGAATTGATCTCTAAAGATTAGTCAAAGTAGAATTGATCTCTAAAGATTAGTCAAAATACGACTAAGTTGGTTCAAATACCCAAAATAGCATATATATATATATATATATATATAAGTCCTAAAATTCTTGCTATTTTGTATGCTGAGACGGAACAAAATCCTGAAAAGTAATATGGCTTTTGCTGAAAAGTATACCTCTGTCGATTAGTTTGAAGCATTTGTAGTGGAGATGTTGAATATTGACTATATTTGATGGGGAAAATATTCATTGCAAACACTATGACTGAGGAGTATCATATGTCAATTTATTAATACCTCTGTTAAAGAAAAAAAAAAGAGAAAAAATTAAAAGAATTAATTTTCTTTACCTGTTTAGTTTGAAGGAAAAATATAGTAAAGAAATTAGTTTATATTTCTTCGTGTTGCATAATCTTACTAGCTTTAAAGGATTTGTTTTGTGGAAAAAAAAATTTCCGCAAAAAAAAGCTGTTATTGTGAATTCTATATTTTTTCTGTGATAACTGAACAAACACAAACACAAACACAAGCACAAGAAAGTAAAATAATTATTTTTTTTTCCCTTTCCCATCAACTAAATGAAGCTTGGGTACCGGTGGATAATAGTTATTTCTTACCAATAAGAGTTTCTATTTTTAATTTTTATGGAAAAGAGTAACAATCACTTCGTGCCACTTAAAAGTCAAGGCGAAAACCCTTCGGTTAGAGATACAGTTAGATTTTATTTTTTTTTCTGAATTATGTAGCTTTGGTTATGAAATTTTGTGACAGAAATATCGATATGTCTTATTTTAGTTACAAATCTTTATGTTGCTATTGTGTATGATGAATTTGTGTGTATTTTAGTTATGAATCAGCGTAATTAAAGTTATGAATCTTCTGAATCTGATCAATGTTATGATCAATTGTGTACTGTACACTCTAAAAATGAGATGAAGTATTTTTTTTTTTTTTTACGTTTATACTTTTTAAATTTATCTTCACAATGAACTTATAACTATTCATAATTTATATAAAGAAATAAAATTTCTAAAAATAGAAATTAAACAATTAAAGTTGTTTAATCAACAATATGAAATGGATTTATTACTAAAAATTTTTGTAATTGAGTTTTATCTTTTAGTTCATCAGGAAACTTAGATGCAAACTCAATACTACGATAAGTAGGTATAATAGTACCATTAAATGTACTTACTAGCAATCAATATAATATGCTTAATTGTTAGAACACATTCAAGATCTAACAGCTAAATAAAAATTTCTTGAATTTTTGTTAACACAAACTTTAATACCATCAAAACCTGATAATGTTGTCTCTACTCCTAATCGTAGTTATAAGTCTACAAGCTATATTAAATTGTATGGATACAAGTTATGATAAATTCAAAACAATTCATAATTTACATAAAAAAATAAAATTTCTAAAAATAAAAATTAAACAATTAAAATTGTTTAATCAACAACATGAAATAGATCTTATTATCATGGTTTTTCTTTGGAAAGGGATTATACTTACACTTGATTTGATTTGATTTTTTTTTAGACGGTACTGTTAAATAATATTTTTTGTAAGACTTATCTTGTTTGAAATATCTAAAAAACTCGAATTTAAGAGTTTAGCTTTTCTTGAAAAAAGTGAAAAGAAAAAAATTAGATTATTTGGAATAACTTGTTTAAGGTAGTTTTTTTTTTTTAATTAACTTTTTGTTGAAATACCTAATGTACTTTTATTTTTTACTTTTAAGTTGTGTGTTGGATAATGGCACAGCTTTTCTTATTTTTTAAAAGTATAATTAACTTTTTTATTAAGTAATTATGCTTTTTAAATATACCAAATAATATAGCTTAAAAGTAATATTTTTAAGTCAATTTTTTAAATAACTAGAGACTTAGTTCATTGAGTGGAAGATCGGCCTATAAGCCCAACCTATCTATCCAATTCTCCTCATGGTTTTAAATTATTTGAGATGTTAGTCAACTAGTTATACAAAACAACCTTTTTTCCTGTTTAACATGATAACACATAATTCAAAATGATAAAATACTAGAAACCATGCATGGATTAATTTGTATGCATATATGTTAATTTAGGTAACTTTTCACTTTTCATATAGTTTTTCATAATATATGTCTAGACTTGTAATTACCTTTTATAGTTGTAATGAGGAATCAGAGCTTCATTAAACAACTATTTCTTTTGGTAATAGAATTGGTTACTAATAATTATAAATAATAAAAAAAAAACAAATTCATAATAACATGATAACTATAACATCTGATCTGGTACATTTAGTGTATTTTGTGGGCTCTATATAATTATGATAAAACAAGATGATCTATTAGAGCAAATTATTTGCCATTTTGCCTACAATCAAGTAGGTGAGACCGTAAATACTCGGATGAAAATTTTTCTGTCCATACAGTTTCTTCACCTAAGATTAAAAGCATATTTAGCTGCATTATGGGCTACGGCATTATATGTTATGGGTACATGTAGAAACTCACATGAGTTAAAGGAGATGAGCAAGTTTCAGCAGTCAATTATAATCGAGTTTAGCTCTATGGCTGGGGTTATCTGTCTTGTTAGAGCTAAGAAAATTTTCCACGCAGCTTTCAAAAGGCGTGGGTTAAGGTAGCAACCCACTGGGATGAAATCTATTCTGAGGAGGCAAGAATTGGTTTGGTATTAAATCCACTATGAGTCTTATATGTGTATGATTTAATAATTGTATAGGGATTGGTGTTTTTAAGATTTACCTATAAATAAAAAAGTTAGGAGTTCTAGTAAATTTGTAGAGAGTAAATCAAATAGGTAGAGATAGAGGGAGAGATAAAAAAAAAGTACTAGGAGTACCGGGATAATCCTTGAACAGAAAAATATGATTAGTTTCAAAACTCGAATTTTGGGTGTTGGGTTTTTATGTAGTTTTAGTTTTATATTTGTAATCTTTATGATCATAGTGAATTATTTTTCTTATTGGTGTGGGTTGAATAACGTAAATTTTTGTAATTTTTTTTTATATGTGCATAATTGTATGGTTCTATTGTGTTCGGAGATAGTAAAAAATCCCAACACATCTGACTTTGATTTTTGATGAATCATTAAGTGGCCTTATACATGCATGGAATGGACATCTCAGTCAATAGAGCGACCAAAATCAGAAGAAAGACAGCTTATTACTTTTTCAGTTCGGATTTTTCAAAAGCCGTTCAATAAGTTAATAGAATTAATTGTTATGATCAATCACAACATCATAACTAATGACTTTTCGCTGAAAGAGTTTGTCCGTTGATTGGTTTTTCTGGGGGTGATTTCAATTATTTTGGTCAATTCTTGCTGTTTTGTATGCTGAGATTAATCTTTTTGATTAATCCGCAAAGTTAACATTTAATTAAACTTGTTAAAGTGTTACTTAATTAATTAACATACATATAAATGCTAATTCAAAAGGAAAGCTTTGGTGCAATAGCAGAGTTGTTGCTATGTGATTTGGAAGTCACAAGTTCAAGGCATGAAAATAGTCCTTTGCAAATGCAACATAAGACTGCATACTATAGATCCATTCTAAACATAAGACTGCATTCTAAATATTTTTATTAGAATGTGAGATCAGTGCCATTAAATAATTGGATGACAATAAGTTTTGAGCATAAACATTGAGGCAAATGTTTTTCGATTATGGAATTATTTATATTTGATCAATTTATTATTTTTTTTTATTTTTTTTACGTGAATGATCTTTTTTATCAAAGTTTATAATGTAAGCTTTGAGTAGTTTATAAATAGTTTAAATCACATGAACGGAAAATTTTAGTTTAATGGGGGCAAAGGGTTCTTACAGCCTCTATGGGGGTGTTTGGAGTTCCAATAAGAGTAGGACTGATCCAATCCAATCTTGTCATTGCATAGTAGAGTATTAAAAGTATATCTTATCATATCTCATATTTGAAGTAAATTTAATAAAATTTTTATCCAATTCAATACACTGTTTGTAGTAAAAATATATCTTATTATTTTTTATACCACGATTGAAATGGTATATATATATATAATGTTTATTGTATAAGGTTGATGTAATTGTATTTTATGTCACTATTATGTTATTTTATTTTTGATCGGCAAATACTCACACATCCATAACTCTCACACCTTGTATTTAGCAAAATTTGAGCTCTCAACCTCCAATTTTGGAAGGCTATACCATTGAGTCAAAGACCACTTGGTACTATTATGTCATTCATCGTATAACTCATATTGGCTTAAATACCGTAAAATAATATCACTCTAAACACTATCTAAACGTAGAAACGTAGCTTATATCTTGTCTTATACAATTCAATACACTCGTACCACAACTCCAAATATACCTTAGAAAAATGAATATCACATTTTAAAGAAGAACTTAGGAAACAAACTTTTGTAGTTTTGAAATATTTAAAACTAATATAACTCTAATTGTAGTTTTTATTTTTTATTTTGTGTGTGTGAATTTGGGGTCTATTATATTTTCTCAAGAAAATACCTGAGTGGAACAATCTGATTTTTTTTTTCTTTTTTCCTTCCGTTTTCTATCTAACTTTCTTGGTTAAAATCGGTTCGCCGGACGGTCACTTTCAGACAGGCGTTCTCGCATCCTCCATTAGACGCCTTTGCCTACACGGCAAACTATTACCGTCGAGTAGTCTGGCTGGTGTAGTCTCTAACTGTGGATCACATGAGGCCAAAAGAAAAGTCTTGGTTACCCAATTGTAGTGTAGGGTATCTATTCAATAATTTCGAAATATCAAGTGTTATTTTACGGTGATTTTATTTAATTACTTAGTGAAGAATAATTTGGATCTGTAATGTTAAGTAAAAAATAATAATAATTTACTTAATTATGTATAGTTGTGTGGAGTAATTCGGTAGATGTGAGATAAGATAGAAAGAATTAGGCTCAAGTCGTTGAATTCGTCGGTTTGATGACTTTTTTACAAGGAAACAGAGTGAGATTACCCGGCGGATCTTGGCCAGAAAATTATTCCAATACTTGTGTTAAAGTACTGTAAATCGGAGATAGTAACGACTCTAGAAATTTTAGTAGGTGAAATCATTAACAAAATTAAACCCGAATTTAATATAATGATTTATTAATTTATTATCGTATTTATAAAAATAAAATATAGTTAAGTCATTTTTGTTTGAGATAAATGTTTATTTGTTAACTTATTATGAATATTAGTTGTTTAAAAGAATTTGACATGTTTTTTTTATTTTTTATACAATAATGATTTTTTTTTAGAATAATATTTTAAATTGAATATTATTTCATCATTTTGTTATCCCATATTGCTCTTGAGATTTTTGTCTAAAGATAGAATAAATTACTTATGCTACTTAGTCTTAACTAATTTTTATCGTAAATCTTAAGGGCTTATTTAATAACTTATAAACTAATAATCACTTAACTAAAACTAAATACTTTTTCACTTATTTTGTAGAGTAATGACTTTTGAACTAATCATTACTTAATTATATTGTTTGAAAAAAAATTATTTAGTAATTTTATATTTTTTTATTGGGGTCAATTGTATTTTTTAGTAGAATTAATTATAGATCAATCAAAAAATAAAATACTATAAAAAAATATTTTTTTTAAAATCCAATTTGGTCAATTGACCCCACCCACTAAAGGGTGGCGCGGCCTTGGTCAAAGAAAAAATTCTGAATTGATTTTGACAAAATATCAATAAAATATTGTACGTACCTCTTGTAATTTGAGTTCGACATTTATAATGGTCTCTATAAAAATTTTGGCAAAAAAATTATAATCCTCTAGGCTCGTCTTAGCGGGAATCATCTTTCTCCCTTTGAGGTCCCTCTTAGACCCTTTCTTTTGAGTGGCGAATTGTCAAATTATTTTGGGTCATATCAATTGTCATTAACGCAGAAGTGTACAGATATGTCATTGTCATTAATGCTTCAAACTCGATAGTTCCATTATCATAAATGTTCTCTAATCTCCATTATGCTTGTTATCATTGCGTTGTTCGAGGTTGGGTGGTTGGCTTTGCTGATCATCGTGATAAACATGAACTTTCTTATTATTCAAGTTTTAAACTTGTTAGGTCTGGGTTTGGATCGTTGGCCGGCCTATATAAATTTAGGGTGACCGTTTTTAATAATAATACCATATGGTATCTCGAAATTGCCTAGCAGGCAATACCATATGTTTCTTGTAATTAAAATTATAAAATTCTAAATTATCATAATTGAACAAATACAATTATAATTTTAAATAAAAATTACAAATATTTGTTAAAATTATATACTAATAACTTAGAAACCCGTCCAAGATATTTTTTTAGCTTGTCCCTTACTGAACAAAAAAACCCTTGCAGTATTTTTTTTCCCTTGGGCACGCCTTCTCTCCCTTACTCGTCGCAACTGAGCGAGTCTAGTTGGTTAATTTTGGGCGGTAAAGATATCTATTTTGATGATTTAAATTGTTTATTTTATTATTTTTATATTTAAATTATTAATATAAAAAATTAAATTAATTAATTATAATTAATTATTTATCCAAATTATATTTATATATAAATAAAAAACTAATAAAAGTATCAAACGTAACCAAACACCTCACTTAACTATCATGAACTAAGTAAATGACATCACAACACATAAAATCTAGTCTCACGTTTCACCTCACCTAGCCATCATGCTTAGAGAGTGATATGATAGGCTACAGCAAAAGTATGAACTAACTCTTATCTCAATAATTCATTTTTTTTTTCTAAGTTCTATTTGGGTATCGAAGGGTCTCTTACTGATTATCAGCCGAGATGCTTATTTTGCAAATATTTAGCAATAGGAAGACATGAGGGCTCCGTGAACTTTCTCCTCGCCAGGCTCTTTTTCGTTATTCGGGGAATACGTACTTCTTAAATTCCCTTAATTTATATTAAAAAACGGCAAATTGGGGAACATTTTTTTTTTAGATATCAATTTCATCAAACACTTAAACACATTCATTTAACTTAGAAATTTTTCATGGACAACTTACAGTCTAATAATAATAAAATAAACAGTTGGAATGAGACCGTCAGCTTTAAACCCGAAATCAACACAACAGAACTAATCCAGTCAAAAAATGGACCGGATAGGAGCTGTGCCTTTTCTATATATATATATCAGTTTCGGCTATGGCTAGCTACTCTCATCCTCTCTCTCTCTCTCTCTCTCTCTCTCTCTCTCTCTGTGCTGAAAATGGAATTCTCAAAGAGCTTGCGAGTCACAGTGATGATCTTGGCTGCCTTTTTGGCAGCTTTTCTGCTCATATCCTCCGAGGCAGCTTCCATGGCGCTCCGTGATTTTACTGTAGCATCACGAAAACTCGGTCCGTACTCACAATTATTTGCCCACATCCTTAACACATATTTCAATTACATAATCAAAACATAGTAATTTGTGATTAAATCTGTATTTAAATTTGCGTACATAATCGAACCAGTTTTAAAAACTCCAATATTACTCGAGTCTAAATTCAAAACAATGCCTAAGAGAACATAGAATTTCAAAAGCAGCCCATAACCTAGTTGCCCTTAGTGGCAAAGAATCACTTGTTTCGAAAAATTAAATCTTTTTTAGTCCTTATTCATTAAAAATTATTAGATATATTTTGAGATTCTCATATTTTGAAATTTTTAAATAATTCCATAATTTTTAATACGTTAAAATAGAAACACGTAATTTTCGGAACAGAACATTTGACCATGTCTTTGAACTTATTAATGGGTTTCATTTTGCAGGACAGGAGCTTACTCAAGATTACCCTCGAACATATGGGGATCCAGGGGGTGGATACCCACGTCCAAGCGCACCATGACGAAGACACTATTCAATCATATGTGCTGAATATTAAATTAATTATATATTGGCAAACAATTTTACTACGCATGTGCACGGATTTAAAATTCAGAACTAATTATAAGTTATTGAAGTTCTAACATTAAAAACATGTTTTGTACGGAGAAAATTAATAATATCACAAGTTTTAAATGATAAGACTTTGATATTAATTTGTGCATTTAGATGTTTTTTTTTTTTTTTTGTTAAGCAAGGTTATTTTGCTGAGAAATTGATTTATGATGTTCGTAATTTTTTTTCTTTTAACTTGTCGTGGCAAGCATAGTCGTGTAGTTCGATTATATATTTATAATCAGTTATTGTTGAAAGTGTTTATTAATGCATCTTGTTACGTTTTTTTATACGTGAATTAGGGGAAAAAAAATTTAACATCTTTAATTTAATTTAATTTAATATACAATTTGAAGTGACAAATATAATAATAAATAAAAAATAAAAATTTTAAATTATTCTTGTTCTTATTCAAACTTATAGAATGTTATCTTTTGGCCTTGGCCTTCTTTTTAGATTAGAAATCTTAAATGATAGGTAATATTTCTTGTACCATTTTTTATTTGGTATAAACTTATACAGTGTTTATCGTATAAAATTGATGTACTTGGATTATGCATTGGCGTCGTGTAATTTGTTTTGTAAGTAATATTGGCACAAATACATAGTATAAAATGACTCTACATATCGTATAAGATTGGATATAGACTATATGGGTCGATATAATGTCTTATAAATTCAATCACTTCTTATCGAAACTTGAAACACCTTGAAGTATAGAATTTTGATTTGTATAAAATTTATTAATTTTTGTGCGTCAAGTATTTTTATAAATTTGGATTTGGATTTCTACTCCTTTGTTTTTATAAATATATTTATATAGAAGTAAGACATTATTTTAGAACAAGATCAACATATTAAGGCTTTGTTTTGCAATTGATTTTAAGCCAGCTTAAAGTCAGAAGGTCATTGCCAGGGATAGTTTATTCCATAATCTTAGAGATCATAAGGTCATTGTCAGTGCCAATACCCAATTCTTAGAAAAAGATTATGTAATAGACCACAAGCCCAAAAGTAAAAATATTTTGGAGGAACTAAGAGAAAATACCAATAGTACATGAGAAGCGTTACGAGAAATAGTCATCGATATTCCATTGTCTCGTCGTAGTGAGAGAATTATTGAGACATGTGCAGATCCTGAACCAGATCAGAGTACTAACATTGACATGCCAATATCACAACCAGAGCAGCATGTGAGTGATGGTGCGCAAGGTTCAGAATCAGCATAACGTGTCATTGCTAGTACACACACAAGTAGTGCCTTGTCTTAGTGGGAGGGTTGTTCGTCAACCTGATCTGTATATGTTTTTGGGAGAGTCTTTTGACAGAATTTCGAGAGAATTGGATACTGAACCCTATAACTGCAACGAAGTACTCCAATATAAAGATGCAGAATTTTAGCAAATGACTATGAATTCTGAGATGGAGTATTTGTACTCTAATCAGATTTGAGAGCTTGTAGAACCACCCGAATGAACAAAACTCATTGCATGCAAATGAATCTATAAAAAGAAGAAAAGAGCATAGGAGAAGGTGAAAACCTTCAAATTTAGGTTTGTTGCAAAAGGGTTTACTCAGAAAGAAGAGATCAACTGTGAGATCTTTTTGCCGGTAGCCATACTTAAGTCTATCCGGATTCTCTTATCCATTGCGGCTCATTTCGATTACGAAATTTGACAAATGGACGTCAAAACAGCTTTCCTTAACGAAAGTCTTGACAAGTGTATCTATATGATATA
>JAOTRH010174150.1:0-20428 GCA_034768845.1 Heliamphora exappendiculata | reverse complement strand
TCCGTTATCTTTTACTATGTGATTGAAAATATTTGTTTAACTATTTTTTCTTAAAATTATATTTACCATTTATTTGTAAATAAGTGTAATCCACTTAAATAGCTATATATAGCGGATTAATTTTATTTTTTACATGAATAGCAAATTTGACTAACTCTATAAAGTTAACGAATATGATAAAAAAATATATCCAAAAATCATAGTTATTGAAGACAAAACAGCAGTAGCACAATTCAGTGACTGCACTACATACTGCACACTGCACTGCACACCTAATGGTCTAATACTTCTTAGAGACATTTCAGAAGAAGTGGCATTTCAGATGATGAAGCTGTGAACTGCAAAAGTTTTCGACTTTCGCGGGCTTTTCAGGACGAGTTTTTTTGGGGCCGAGCTCTCGAGCGGGCTCTTAAGCGGGCTAGAATTTAATCCTTATACCTAGGTTCGACAGAAACACCCTTTGAGCTAACTTAGCTCGCCTGTAAATTAAGCTTGGGTCAAACAATAACCCAATGGGCTTTGTGGGCTTGGACCAAGTAATAAACGAACGGATAAATTGATGGCACTTGATTAAAAATGTGTATAGAAATTTTTATTAAAAAAATAAATTTTAAAAAATAATTAACTTTTTAAAAATGCTAAATAATTTAACTTAAAAAGTGGCTTTTAAACAAGAACAACAACAATAACTACAACAACAACAACAAAAAAAACTTTTTAAAAATACCAAGGCGCTAGGAGAGAAAAAGAGAAGCAATTAACGGAAGAGAAATAGGAGGGTGGCTCAACAAAAGGGACTTTGGCGGGCCCTCTTTTCAATAAGCTTCTCCAAGATGTCTCCACCAAAATGTCTCCACCAAAATTCCACCAAAATGTCTCCACCAAAATTAGTGATATTTGACGTTACCAAAATTAATAGTTTATAAATTATAA
Organism: Heliamphora exappendiculata; assembly: GCA_034768845.1. Classification (NCBI taxonomy): domain Eukaryota; kingdom Viridiplantae; phylum Streptophyta; class Magnoliopsida; order Ericales; family Sarraceniaceae; genus Heliamphora; species Heliamphora exappendiculata. Next base: position 19,495 of record JAOTRH010174150.1, on the reverse strand, counting down.
TTAATAATAAAAATTATAAAAATTTAATAAAAATTATAATTTATAACTAAAAAATAATTATTATTATTATAAATTGTAGTATAAGTTATGAGTATTTAAAAAAATTTATAATTTATAATTAAAATTAATAATAAAAAATTAAAAACTATTAACAATAGCTTTGCCAAACACCCAATTGTAAAATGGCCCAAACCAAACCAAAATATCCAACCCATAAGCCAAATCGCCTAATTATTCAAACAGAATAACTAATTTCATCCCACAGATACTAACCCAAGTCTACAAATCCACTCAAGTGAATTCCATCAAATACAGTACAAAACATTGGACCCATGACCCACATAATACCCAAAAAATAATAATATAATTAATATATAAAAAATGAATCTCTACACGTGTCTTGTAAACTTGTCCCGAGATGCACAATTAAACAATCTCTACACGTGTCGAATCGATTCTTAGGTTAGGATTTTTTTGTTTGGGAGAAATCTAAATTCTGGTATGACAATCCAACGGTATCCGGGCTCTTGAGCTGATCAAGTTGTTTCTTACCACGTCGAAGCAAGTATTCAATATAGAGAAAATTCTTGTGATCAACTAATTTGGCATTACGGTGAAACTCAGCTGACACAATCGATTTGATTTGGTGTCGTTCTTCAGGGGATTTGCGGCGTGCTGCTCGCAGAAACCCTCTGTATAGACCAAGCACTTGCTTCTGCATCCCAGAGAGTTTTGGTCCCATTGGATCTGCTGCTCATCAACTTTCCCTCTAGATTTGCTTTTAGGATGTACTCTTGAGCATAAAGAAAGCAATAGTTTACCTCTATATGCCTTTTACTGCTGAGCAGCACAAAAAAGTATGTTAAAAATTAATTATACAAAAAAAAAGAGCAAAGAGATAAAAAGAAAAGACGGGTCACTTAAAAAGCCAAAAAAGTCGATAATTTGTCCTACATTCAAAAGTCTCATCTTTTGTTTTACAATGAAGTACCAAATAGTTGGAGAAAAATAGCACAGCTCGCAATGTTTCAGTCTCAGATGAAACCAATGTTGCAATATCAACCATCTCCAGCACGGGAAATTTTAACAATGTCTATTGCAGGAAAACGCAAGCAATAAGAAAACTTCAAGGTAACTGGTATATCTGACAATTTTCTTAACATGTAAATCAAGAATCACAACATGCTAAACAAGTGTGAATGACACAAATGAGTGACACTTGGCATCCTTGGGACCAAAACACAGCAAACACAGAGCAAAGATCTTGAGCATTTCCTGTGTCCCTCAACTGAGACCTCATTTCGAGAGTTGTGATGAGATGCTTTCTTTAGAATACCAAAGGAGTCAAGAGTGAGTGACACATCGTGTCTCCATGACCAGTGGCGCAGAGCTATGTTGAAGCCGGGGGGTGGGGGGGGGCATGGCCCCCCAATTATGGTAGAAATTGTTAGGTATTATATAGCAGCCAACTAATAATTTATATCTTTAAAAGGTTTGGCCTCCCCAAATTATATTTACACAAGGTTTGCCTCAACCCAAAAAAAAATTAAGGCCTCTAAGTCCATTATAGATTTTCTTAAATACCAAACTTGTAAACTATCCCCTGCCCTAGCAGAGGTTGAGTTGGGGATCGATGAACATAATATATTCCAAAATCTTTGTCCATAACTGGGCATGTGATACTCACTCAGATGAGCTATTCCTCTCCACTGTGGGAATCTGGAGTTTTGAGGTTTGCTGGCTAAAGCCAAGGTTAATGCTGTGGCACTTCCATAACACAGTGTCAGCAAATGACAATATCATTTTTGGGATAAGTGAACAAAATTTTTAAATAACTCCTAGTGAAGTGATGTGGAATACGAAGAACCATGTACAATTTTATTTTAATTATTTAATATTATATTTTATTTTATTAATTAGAATTTTATTTTTATTTTTATTTCCTTAGTTTAAGATTCTACTTATCTTTTAAATAAGGTTTTATTTTTATCTATTTTTCGTCTAGAATTCTAATTTATCTTAAGATATTATTTTATTTTCTTGAGATTTTAATTTTCTTTTAGATTAAGGTTTTAAGCCTATTGATAAAAGGCTCGCCTAATGTATTATTTTGAGTTGAATTAATAAAGAATTGAATTTTAAGATCGTGATCTTATGTCCATTTTCATATCCTCCACGTGTTGCATCCATTGGTATCAGAGCTTAGGCTCGAGATTCCACGTGTCCTTCTTTGACTCAATCTGTAGCCAAAGAAGCTCCTATTGCCTTCACGCGACCAGCATTACAGTTCTTAGCTATCACCACCACCATCTCCTACTCCGACAACCTCCACGGTCGCCATCGTCACCATCAGTGCTGACGATCTCCAACTTTCGCCACCAACACCACAAGTTATTGTCGTTGTCATCACTATCACTGTGTAAAACTTTAGCCACCTCCTTTCCTCTCCCATTCGATCTGTGCGCCACCCGGCCAAAACCCATAGCCTTCTTTTTAGCCAAAACCCTAGATATCCACGCCGAAACCCTAGCCGTGCCCCTCTTCATTGACCTCTCTCCTCCTCGTCAACCTCTCCTCCCCTCCTTGTCAACCTCCCTCTTCCCCCATTCGACCCTAGCCCTCGTACCTCGTCGTCAATGCCTCACGCTGCTGTTGCTGCCTCGTGCCTCGCGTCGAAACCCTAGAAGGTGGTTCTGCCTCTCGCAAAGTCGCAAGGAAGGAACCACCGTTGACACAACCCGGATCGACCCCTACCTAACCTATCTTTGATCTGCTCTTGTCAGTGACAAATTTAACCCAACACCCTACCCGACCCTGACCCCGACTCAACCCCCCTTTTCCATTTCCCAATCAACAAAAAAAAGTGCCAGCCAACATAACCTTCCACAACCCAACCACCACCCCAAGCCCATATACCCAAACAACCCATTAACCTTTTTTTTTCTAAAATGCAGCCCAAAATAACACATACCAAAAAATAGTGCAGCCCAACAAAAAAATTAACATTCCATATTCTCAAATTATACCCAATAGCCTATCCATAACCATGGTTACTAATGTTGAATTGGCCTCCAAATTTGATGCTATGCATCATACTTTGCAAGCGATACATAGAAATCAATGGATGTGTAACTACAATCTAGCACACATACAAGCTACCTTAGAGACGTTGACCACCATTTTGTTGCAAAAAAAAGGAAAACGAATAGGTTATTGATTCGAGAATTTCAGGTGCTCGTCCATCACAAATTTTTGTGCACCAATACCGAGTAGAAGAGTCACAATTGACTGAGATAGATAACAGTTCTAAACTCGATATTCCAGACTTTAACGACGATTACGATATACTTTATTCTACCTCATCTTAAGATATCAATAATTTTGTTCAGTCTCCACCCATTGAAGAGCCAAACATTCCCGTGCAGAATACTATTATAACCAATGAAGAGCTTCTTGCACATAATGATGTGCTCATCTCCCTCCTTCTCATCAAAGGTCATCCAACAAGCAATGTCGACAAACCCGACTTGATTGATTTTCTTGGGATTGAAGATTTTCTTTGGATTATAACATCAAGTTTTGTAGACCTCGTCAATTATTTCAAGATTCATATCACATGGAACGAGACAAAACTGCCGTAACTCTTCTATTCAAATTTTGATATAAATTTTCCTCAAATCACATTGACTCAACTTACTATTATAAATTATTAGCAACAGATGGATAGAACATCACCATTATCCAATCATATATCAAAATTTGCAATTTAACGTGAAATCAGGAATCTAATGTATATAAAACTTCAAATCACATCGGCTCACCTTGCTATTATCAATTATTAGCAATGGATGGATATAACTCTAATCCCTTGCCAAATTGTGCCCCTTCCATTTTCTTCTTTTTATCAATCAAATTAAAACCCAAAGAAAAAAAGAGAACTGTGCGTTAGGTAGTTAACGGGCAGCACGTCAAAAACCCGTCAAATCTCTATAAACATGAATCTATGAAATTAAATCCAAAGGATATCAGAGCTAGTATTTCAATGGCAGGACATTATCTTAACAAAAAGGAGGTCAAAGACTATTTGTTGAAGTCGGCCGCACGTTTTATGCGGACACTAACCTCAACTAATAGCAAAAGAACAACACGCATGACGTCTGCATGCGCTTCTAAGCAATGTTCAATACTAGAGTTTGTGGTCTCCCAAAGTTGTTTTAACTTTTAAACAATTTGCAAGTACAAAAGCATGCCACAACATTCAGGAAATATTGTATCTATTTTTTTATTAAAAGGTTAAAGAGAAAATGAAAATCTCTAACTCCTATCATCACAGAGATGTACTTAACGAGGAAGCAATTCACTTCAAGTTTCTCACGTTTCCAGCCTTCCTCATTCTTGTTAGCTAGATAATTCATACACACCCTACAACCTAAACCCTAAGAAAACTTCAACTCATATCACAATGAAGGTTTTTTATAGTGATGGAAAACTGAGTGTGAACTATGGAGTGAAATAAAATATTAAAGGAGAAGTTGGAATACACAAATGCCAAGTACAAAAAAAAAGCGCCTAATAAACATAGACGTGCTAAAGTATTTAAGGAAGAAGATTTAGTGATGTAGATTTGCTCAAAATTAATCTAGCATCCCCCACATGCTCCCTAGTATCACAACAGACATAGCATACTGCTTGTTGGAGAAATACTTTGCTCAAACCATAAACCTTTAATGACTCCCAACGTAGAAGTTAGAATATATCCTTACCATATGGTTTTTAATTCCCTTGGAAGTTCAAATAGAAAGATGCAAGTTGCTGATTTTTTTCCCTCTCTTTTTAGATAATTTTCTTTGGACAGCAGCACATAAGTGAAGATTTAACAATGGTTCTAATGCAATGAGACAAATTCTGAGATCAGGACCACAGCTAGAAATGTTATTTATCTAAACTGCTTTCTTGATTAGATCACCAAACACATTGTCAGTGAAGAAGCTATTGTTCTTTGTTTCTTTTCATGTAAATCAATATTAGAAAGAAAGAAAGGAGAAGGATCACAAAAAAAGATAAAAAGTAGAGCCATGTGGAAAGTGCCATCTGCCTCTCATTCACCTGAGACAATGGAACAGACAAAACGTGCACGGAAATCTGACATTTAAGAGGGATAGAGTGCAAATCTCTTTCTAAACTGAAATTATGGTTTTAATCTGCAGCATTAGCAGCCATGATGTAATTACCTTCGAATGTATCAGCCATAATGGTTGGTTGCATTCGCGATGCGAAGAAGTTATCATCTACAATTGTATTCTCACATAGTTTTTATGTCGTTGATTCTAGAATGTAACTATTGTCTGCTTTTAAACTTACACTTGTACTTGAAAGGGAGGTACATGTAATTTGGGAAAAATATTCCAATATTTCTTCTGTTTTCAAGATTTTATATTATCATGTGAATAACATAAACTGCAAATAATGAACAATCATGAATTAGCCATTGATCTTTGATCTGTCTATCCCCACCACCTCCCCATGAAACTATGTCCAACAGAACAAGTCATTCCAAAAAGGGATAAAACTCTCGGTAGCGGTGGTGGCTACAGCGGTTGTGGTGGTGGCGGCGACGGCTGTGGTAGGGTGGGATGGTGGGTGGCAATGGGGGTGGCAGTGGCAAGGTGGTGATGGTTGTCTTCCGGTGGAGATGGTTGGTGGCGGCAGTGGTGGTGGTGGTGGTGGTGGTTATGGGTCTGTTGGCGGTGGCGGTGGTAGCGGCAGCCGCGGGGGCAGTGGTTGGTAGTGGCGGTGGTACTAGGGGTGGCGGCGGTAGTGGTTGGTGGTGGTGATAGCAACAATGATGGTGGTGGTGGTAGCAACAATGATGGTGTGGTGAGTGATATGATTCCATGTCGGAATAGAATACCAATTCCTTAAGTTGTGGAAAGGAAGAGGAATTCCTAGTTTTTGTTGGAGTAGCTATTCCAATGGAATGACAATTCCTACTTCAAAAATGCATACCAAGCATGGGAAAAGGAGTTTGAAGCTGGAATGGAATACATGCTCTAAAAAAAGAGTACGTACATAATTACGAAATCAAGCAACACAATTTGTCACCCAATCAACATGCCTTCGTACCAACATCCAAGTCACAGCAGTTGATGGCGCATAACCTACAAAACCCAACTGGAATCTTTTCCCATTCTTTCATCCTCCTTCACCCTTTGTCCATGGCTAGCAAGTAACAACAGTGTCCCTCATCTATCTTCACCAGGGGAAAAAAACATGGCACAAACCACAGCCACCAATGTGCAGCCCACAGTTCCACCCCAAACCCTCAACCCGAACCAACAATGCAAATCTCTCACCTATTGCAAGAAAACCAAAATCAGCCAATCAAAACAACCCCCAAGGCCGTTCAAATAGGATACACACACAATTATCTCCTTTCATGGCTATGCACACCTACACATCCCACACAATTAGCTGCTTGTGGTTGCAGTGAAAAAATGTTCGAGACCCCGAAAAATCCAAGGTTTTACTCTCTTAGGTTTGATCAAACAACACATGCACAACAATATGAGAGCTTAAGTAGAGATAGAAGAACAAAATCCAAGAGTTGAAAAACAAAGTTAAAAAATAAATTTTGTTCAACTTGTTGCTAATCAAGGCAAATCATTAAGTAAGCATGAACTTCTTACCCATAAAAGAGAAAGTATTACAAAATTTCCTTACTAGTCATAAAAATGTCAATAAAAATAATGGCACAAAAGCAATATATCCTCCTAACTAATAGATGAATAAATTATATTTCCTAATCCTGCTTTTGTTTGATGGGACATCATTATAATGTCTTGAAATGAATTCTAATCGAACAACTCAGACTCAATTGAAAAAGAAAAAGTTTAATATTGAAACAATTGGAAAACACAGATGAAAAGGAAATTTCAATCTCTAACGGGAACAAATGAAACTTAGCTTACTAGGTTGTTGTGGAGGAGGGAATGGCGTATGTGGTTTTTGGTGTTTACTCTTAACTTTCTTTTGCTTAATATTTCTCCTGAATGGAAACCCTTCTAAAACCCTCACACATTGACAAAAGGATCTTTTCATTATAGAATAATAATTTCCCCTGAACTAGGAATCTTTTCAGCAAGAAATTAGTCAATGGAAAAGTTTAAGGACAACAAAAAGAATTAGTTCGTGATCTTAAAGAGAACACTCAACTAATTTCCATCGAGATTGGAAATTCCACATTTAGGAATCCAAACCATGACATTTTCAGCAAGTTACCAATACTCCATTCCAGGTATTTTGTGGAATTACACAATTAACAAAAAATTAGACATATCACCATAGCCAAGGGCAACGCCACCCTTAGTGTGGTGGGGTCAATTGACCCCATTGGAATTTTTTTATATTTATTTTATTTTTTGATTGATCTATAATTGACCCCATTAAAAAATTCAATTGACCCCAATTAAAAAATAAGACCACTGAAATAATTTCTCTCCAAACAATGTAATTAAGTAATGATTAGTTCAAATTATCCTACAAAATAAGTTTAAAATATTTAGTTTTAGTTCAATGATTGATTAGTTTTTATTAAACAAGCCATTAAGATTTATGATACAAATTAACTAAGGCTAAGTAGCATAAGTAACTTATTCTGTCTTTGGACAGGAATCTCAAGAGCAATATGAAAAAACAAAATGACGAAATAATCTTTAATTTAAAGCTCTATTCTCCAAACAAACAAGAAATATTGTATAAAAAAATAAAAGAAAACATGTCAAATTCTTTTAAATAACCAATATTCAGAATAAGCTAACAAATAAGCATATACATCCAACAAAAATGACTTATCTATATTTGGTTTTTTATGAATATGACAATAAATTAATAAACCATTATATTAAATGGGGGTAATTTTGTGAATGACCCCACCTACTAGAATTTTTGGAGTTGCCACCGACCATAGAAACATATTAGCATTCCAAACAAACTTAAAAGTATAAAAAAGAAATGTAAGAGCAAAGTAGGCATTAACCAAAAAACAAAAGCTTGACTTTTCTAAATATTCCAAGTGAGCCAAAATAGCTGATAGGTACCCAGCACCTTCCAAGACTAGAAAAATAAGAATGGCGTATAGGCAGATACGTAACCCGCAATTTAAACAAGATGAAATTATATTATGTTGGTGGTTAGATGTGCATTAATACACCCGATTATAGGAAAACGAAGCCTTCCTGGTAAAAGAAAACACAATTGTATCAGAGCAATCTACAAGTGCCTAACACTATGTTTGAAGGATTCAATGTTTTAACCAAAAAAGCCTAGTAATGAGTTCTAAATCATATCGTAGAGAACACACATAGGTGGTTTCTTTTAAATAGTTATTTCCTACAATGCTAATTTGATTCCACTCTTGAACTCATGGGACTTCTGTTCAGATTCATACAGATCAAAACTATTTTCTGAAACTAAGTTAAGGTGGGCAAAACTGTTTTTCATCACTTGTGAATAGAACTGTTTACCTTACAAGCAACAAATTTGCAGAAATTCAAACCAAGGCCTGGGCATTTTGTTCAAGAAGTTGTCCTGTTACAACACCAATGGTGAACGCATGTACAGAACCCATTCAGGTCTCCAAGAAGAAAAAAATAAATTGATAAATTAATTACATTACTAACCTTAAAAGAAGTTAAAGGCAAAATGGGCACAACATGATTTGTCCCCTCCAACACCAAGGCTACACCTACAAAGTTCAAATTACAAATTCCACACTTACATTCGCTCTCGATTATGTTACTGAATGAAATTGCTCAAAAACAAATTCTTGATACATACGGCAATTGGAGGATCCTACATCCACAAGGTCAGTACCATTAGCAAACAATATTGGATTTAGATTACCTATAGAGAGAGAGAGAGAGAGAGAGAGAGAGAGAGAGAGACCCAATTGTAGTTTACCTTGGGAGGGAGCGAGTGGGTGGTGGAGGAGGGTTGTTGGCGGAAGAAAGACACGACGGTGGGTTGTTGTCAACTGGAGTGGCAGAGGTGGCCCAAAATGATGGCTACGAGCATTGTCAACAATGGTTGGAGGAGGGGAGTTGTCGATGACAGAGGGAGAGGGAGAGAATGCTGAGGGAAGAGAGCCTCACACTTCGAATTTTCTGATTATAAAATTTAGGGCAGCCGCACTAGGAGTGCACACGGTCCGAATTGGTCCGGTTCTTTAAAAAACTAGGAATCAGACCGCAAGTAACGGTTCCAGGCACGAAACCGAACCAGAACAGATCTGTAAACACAAATCGGACACGATTCGGTTAACGGTTCCTATCACAGAATAGTAGTAATCAAGAATTAACAATACCAATCATGGCCATCTTTACTTTGTGCTTCCATTACAAAACTCAGATGTTCAAAATGTGAATAAACACTGCATAATATGATAAAGAGGTGGAGATGGATCAACTAAAAAGTATATGTTGAATGAATTAGCTAAAAAGCATGTTAAAAATGCAGTCGGAGGGAGCTTAGCGCAAGTTAAAATCACGAAACTATCTTATGAATCTGATATAGAGAATGTCTTGTTCGTACTTTACTGTGTGGATTAAGCTTGTTTATTGCTGTCTCTCTAACTCATTTGAAATCTAATTTATACTAATAAATTTATATCCATCAATAATTCGATAGCCATAACCATTTGAGTTCTGACCACAAAAATTGAAGAAATTAAAAAACTAGGGTTTGCAAAATTAATCAGAGTCAATAACTAAGGTTTTCGATGAGACCTGTGTGTCGAATCTTTGGAGGGGGCCAGTGGCAATGATGGAGGAGGCCAGTGGCGATGACGACGATGGAGGGAACGACGGCGACGACGAAGTTTGTTGCGGACTCGCGGTGATTCAATGGCAAAGGATGCCGATGGAGAGCACCAGAGGTGGTTAAGCAACACAGCCGCTGTAGAATCGCCACCGCAAATCGAAAAGAGCCACCAAAAGGTTATGCAAAATATTTAGACCATCTTTGATAGCTGTTGTAGAACAATGCACTACACTAGTAAAGAGGTGGGCCCACTTTTATTGCGTTTGTTTTCCATAAAATTAACTGGACTAACAATACCATTGGATTAGCAATCCACCAAATGAGGCGGACTAGCAAACCTATGAGGAGGGTGGTATTATGAATTCAGTCCAACTAGATTAAGTTGAAATTGACCAAATTGCCCCCCAAAGCCTCTCTTTTGCATACGGGTTCTTAGTTCGTGTCCCTACTGTAGCTTCGGCCATGTTTGTTTTATGGAATGAGATTAGAAGCCATTAATTATCCCATCACTACTAATCTTAGGCCTCGTTTGTTTCGACGGACTATTAATCCTCCCGGACTATTAGTCCGGAGTATAGTTCAATCCGATATTTGTTAAGCACCCAGACTAATTATCCGGACGGATTGCTAGTCCGTCATATGAGAGATAATTAGTGAGGGGATAAGGTGTGGGATTAGAAAGGATTGAATTAAGAAATGAATTTAAAAATTTTAAAAAATAATAAATAATATTAAAACGAGCCCATCGGGTATTAATGGCAAGGGATCGTTAATTCTATTTTTTATCCATTCCCATTTGATTATCCCATGGAACATAAAAGCGTATGCAGTTCAATCCTATTGCAAGGCTTATGCATAATGACAAAAATGTCCTATAAACGATTGTAGCCAATTGCATACCCAAACAAGAACAAAAATCAGATTTAATCACTACTGCATTATCAATGGTTACTACTAACCCACGACGGGCTGTTTGTCAACTGGGGCAAAATAAGCTTTTTTTTTAAGCAAAAAATTAACTTTTAAGTTATTTAAGTTCTTTTTTATTCAAAAAATAATATTTTTATTTCTCCTTGATAACTTATTTATCACCAATATTAACTATATATAATTATTATAATTAATTATACAAAAATAATATTATTCAATTTAATAATATTATTCAATTTAAGTTAAAATCAGTGGTTTGATTTGGTTGAACAACCCAAATCAGGGGTAGAACAACCTAGAACAATGGTTGAGAAACCCAAAAACCAATATGAGCAAAAAGAAAACCAAGAAAAAAAAAAAGAACGCAAACAAAGATGAAATCTAACCTTGTTTTCAGTCGTCGGTGGTAGAAGAAACGAGGATGTGGAAGACGACGGTGGTCGAGTGGTGGTCGAACTACTAAGGAACAATGGTCTTTGACGGTAGATCAAATAACCTCAAGCTCTCCTTGTTCGTGGGGTTTTGACAGCGGAGGAACAGCGACGGAACGATGGTGGAACAACGATGGAATGGCGGTGGAATCGCGATGGATTGGCTCAGCCTCTCTCCTCTCTCTCTCTCTCTCTCTCTCTCTCTCTCTGCACACACGGCTGAAATGGGTAATGAGAATATTTAAGAAATGAAAGGTTATAATGGTCATTTTATTGTTTAGGACTTTATCCTCCAACCCTTGATTAGAGTGTTCTAACCATCACTGAATTATTCCTTATTTTGGGATTGTCGATGTGTTCTAAATTGTGAATTCACTTATCTTTTTTACATTCAAATATGAGATTATTTATTCTTTTTGAATTGTCAATCCAATCTCAGCCTTGTGTTCTTCAAAACAAATTAAACCAAAGTTTCATCCCAAAATGAATTTAAGTAATTTTTTTTAGAATAAATTACACTTACACCTCCTAGATACTTTTGAAACGTCACTGTCTACCCTCTTAATTACGAAAATATCACTGAACTCTCTTACTTTTAAAAAATGAGTAACACTTGCATCCATCCGTTACTCAATCATTTGGAAAATAGTTGACGACGACTGACAATAAGCTAAAACACAAATTTATTTTCAAAAATACCCTTCAGTGGTTTCTTTCCTTAAAAATATGCAACCAAACCCTTCTCCTTTGTTAAAAGGTAAAAGCAAACCCGTAAGCTCAATTTTCTTCTCCCAGCGAAGGCCGTAACTTGTAAAGCTCAATTTTCTTCTCCCAGCGAAGGCCGTAACTTGTAAAGCTCAATTTTCTTCTCCCATGGCAACTCCCAGCTCCTTGTAAGGTCATTTTTTTACTATCCTTTTTGTTCATTAAAATATGGAAGCAAACTCGCAAGCTCCATTTTCTTCTCTCAAAGCAACTCCCAGCTCCTTGTAAGGTCACTAGTTAGAAGTCCCATTTACAGTATATCAAATCTACCACCCAACATTAAGACAAAATAATTTGCTAGAAACACACAGAAGTGCTAATGCAGTATTATACATTGTCAACCCTAGCAAGGCAAAAAAAATGGGTTGCATCTAAGCATAAGAAACCACTAGAGCTGTTAAAGAAATCAAGTAGCTCGAGCTTGGCTCAAGCTCTGGTTGCTTTAGCTCCCTCAAACTCCATTAATTATTTAATCAAGTGGAGTTTCAGCACATACTTTGAGATCACGTTTGGAACAACAGGACAAGCAAACCTGAGCTGAAAAGTGCATGTTTGAATCAATTGGCTTAATTTTTAGCAAATTTAGGGGTGGTATTACCCTAGTGTCCATAATTGTTATAATTATTTGGTAAATTTTTTGTGGTGGGAATCTATTTGCATGTTTAAAATTTATGAGGTTGATGATATATGAAATAATGAAATGATAAAGTGGGGATTTTGAGTAAACCATGTGAACTTAATGAGTTTTGGTAACCACAAGGTGTTGGTTTGGAGTTTTAAGCTAGTTAAAATTAAATTGGTGAAATGCGTTGAATTGATAACATATAATCAATATTAACCATACGTGGGTTGGGTGTTGACGAGAGCAACCATGTTGGATTAGACTCCTGTGTGTGTATTGTGATTTGTTGATATAAAAAGGACAGTTTTGGATCTACGGATCATTTAAGTTGGGCTTGAATAACTCCATGGTGAAGACCAAAAAATTGCGCAGATTTGGGTATCTTGCCCATCCGCTAATAACCGAGAATGAGGCATTAGTCGCGACGGCCTATAGAACGCATTTTTCACTTGGCGGACCTCATGTGGCCTGGTCGATAGTAGCCATGCATGGGTTTATAAGCTCGTTCGGCGTCGGTTCTTATGATGTAAATCACGAATTGGTTAAGATATGAGAAAATATGAATAACGTGTGCATGTGTGCGTGAATTGTTGAAAACTCAAAATTTTCAAAGAGATAAAATTGAATGAAACTAAATGGAATTTCATGGTAACCGGGTTGGGGTTGAGATGTTGGATGGGTACACTTGAGTAATGAACATTGTGAACTTGAAACGGGGGTATTAAAATTGAAATAAGCGGAAAGTGATGGAAATGATAAGAATTTCGGATTTGCTTGTTTAAGGAAATTTAGTTATGTAAATAGAATTTTCGTAAGAAAATGGAAGTGAGTTTTAATGAAACAATATGTTGCATGTTGCATAACTATCCTCGCATGTCATGTATTTGTTCATTATTAGTCATTTTTTCTACGAACCACGACTCATGTTGTTTAACAGCATTTCAAGTGGTAACGAGAAGAAAGCTATGGAATGTAGATGGTGGTCATGAGAGCCCTTTTTTGTAGTAGTTGGTAGAATTACATATATTTTATATCATCTTTTGAGAATTAAAGGTTGTAAATGTAATTATTTTGAATACTTGGACGGTTGTTTTCGTGTTGGTGTAACTCTTGTTGTAAGGCCTTAAGGCCACATGTTCTCATGAACAGCGTGCATGTGAGATTATCGGGCATAGTGTTGAGTCTATTATCTTTTGTTTACAAGATTCTATGTATGAAATCGTTAGGTTTTTCAATGTTTGGGAATAGTTGGGGAATATTTCTACCTCTTTTCTTTCATGTGGTGGTATGTTGATTTCATGGGAAGGCTTGTTTGGAAGTATAGTTAGAGTGTGAGAATGTGGAATTGCAAAACACCTTTTGAAAAATGGTTTAGTGTTGGACCAATTGATCGGTCTATCGATCGATTAAACACCAATTTCAGTTGTTTCAATCTGTGGAAGACCGATCGATCGGTCAGCCTGTTGGAGAGATTTTTTGTTCTTTTGGTTCCGAAAATCTTTTCTTGTGGAGTTTGGCCTCCTTTTATCAAATGGTTTCCTTAAAAAGTTTTGGGTGAGATATTTGAGCTTAAAACCCCTTTCGTGAGAAATCCTTCTTTTAGTTGGTTCGTTGGGGTTGGTTCACATGCCTTGGAGTTGAGAGCGTGACAGGACCTGTGGTTCATGATTGATGGTTAGGTTCGAATCAAATCATTAGTTTATTAGAAGAATCGAGAATCGAACTGTCTTTATCGATTTTCTAATTATATGAATTGAAATCGAACTGTACGTACATAGGTATAATTGGTCCAAATCGTCCAATCTAGTCCGAACCAGATTACCGGTTTAGTCAATTTATTTGTGCACACCTGTGCCACATGAGAGGCAAAATGGGATAGGGAACGGTAAATGATTAGGTATTATCAACCTATTATGTAAGCGATGTTGAGTGATATTTTTTATAAATAAATTATCGTAATTCATATTATATAGGTTAATAATTACTCGGAAGGAACACCACGTAAGTTGGTGTGCTAACCAATATATAGATGTCATGTATAAAATTTTTTAGATAATAACCCTACATAAAAGTGCAGTAGTTATTAAACATAATTATGAACAAATTATTAAGTACTCCTAGACTACTATATAGGCGATGTCACGTGGTAATCCGTCTAATAAATGATTGCAATTCATACTATGTGGATCACCCATTGTCTCATAATCATCCAACAAAAGAGAGTTATTATGTCCTTACTATAAAATTTGTCACTACGACATATAGTGGGAGTACTACATAAAATTATCGCGTGGTACTCCGAGAGCATCAAATAATTACTGATAATTATGAAACTAAATTAAAGGAACACATAACACAAATGTATTAAATAGACACACCACCTTAACATACTAATGTTGTGTTGCTTACCTATTGAATAATTTATCCAAAAAGGGGAAAAGCATCAATTTAACCCCCAATTTCAAAAGTACATAATTTTAATTATAATTTTTTATTAAACTTAATGAAATGACGTGGTTTAGATTTATTTATTTATTTTTTGCAACTAAGTTTATTACGACTATCTTAGTGACGTAGCTAAAATTTTATTTTTTCATTATTTTGATCGTTTCAAAAACTTTCAAGGCAAAAAATGAATTTTCTATTACTGATTAACAAATCTCTAGGGGAGATGCTAGATAAATAATTCTATGAATATCAAAATTTAATCCCATATATAAAGGATTAATAGTCTAATTTAATGAATCAAACGAAAAACTAAAAGTTCAAAATAAAATAATTTTAGAAATATGGGTGCCATATATTTTTTAATTTAGTCTAATTCTTCCTACTCTAACTAAATAAATATGTCCTTTATACACTATATAAATTTGCTAATATGGTGCACAATAGCATATTTTCATAAAGTGCAATTAAAAGTCGTTTATCTTCCTATATAGCACCTTTGAATTAGGTCTCCTAGCTATAACTCGCGCTTGTAATTTAAAGTCATCTTAAACAAAAAAAAAAAAAAATTCCATTAGTAAACCGTAGCAATGACTTTAAACAAAAGATAATAAGTTAAATTTCTTTTGCTTAAAAAATGCTTAATGTCACTTTAAGCTAAAAGGCAAAAAGATTTAAGTAAAAAAAATTATTATAATTTTTTTAAAAATTTTTTGACATAATTTTATATTCAATGTAAATTTTGTTTGATAAATTTTCATGAGCAAATTTTAAAATATAATTTTTTTAAAAAAAAATGTATATAATAAAATTTATAATATTTCTAAAAAATATATAAAAGTATTTTATGTAAAAAAATAAAATGGCTAAAAAGTTAAAAAGCCAATAAACAAGAAAATAGAAAATTGAGATGATTTAAATTATTTATGTTATTGTTCTAAGTGTATACATTATTAATATAAAAAATTAAATTAATCAAATATTAATAACTGACTTAACAAATCATATCTGTGTTAATAAAAAAATTATAATTTTTATTTTATTATTTATTTTATCAATACATATGTAATTTGTTAAAATAGTTATCGATATTACTTATTTTTTACAATAATAACATATATATTTAGAATAATAAAATAAATGGTCCAAATTATTAAAATAAATATATTTTAAATCTAAATAAAATTTAACTTGACTGGTCTAATTTCTCGTGCGACTGCAGAGAAGTCATGCTCAAAATAAAAAAATAACTTAAAATTAGATTATCAAACGAGATTTAATCATAATAGTTATAATGATAGAGAATAGCAAAATTATTAATAGTTATGCTTTGACATGTAAAGGTCAAAATTTAAGTACTTATCAAGTTCGTCAATGATGATGTGTATTTGAAGAAATTATTAGTTGCTTAATCGTGTGGTGCTCCAAAGCTCATAAGAGCCACATAATCATATAATCTTTTTATATTTTAAGGTAAGTCTAATACAATGGTGTGATTTCAACACAAACAATAATGTATGGGGCTAAATGTAATTATTTGGTATTGCCATTAGGAGTTTTTGGTAAGGTTTTTTTCTACCAAATTTTAGTTTTTTGTTATTAATTTTAATAATAAGTTATAATTTTTATTAAAAATTAACAATTTTTGTTATAAGTTATAATTATTTTATTTCTATTTTAGTTACAAGTGAACATATTTATCAAACACTCACAACTTCTGTTACAAGTTACAATTTAAAAGTTATTAATTTTAACAATGACAAATATTCTAATTATGTGTGTTGTGAAGCTTTGAAACCAACAATCCTATTCGAAGGGAAAAGCGAATTTGTAAAATTTCATATTGTAAAGTTTGTGAATAATCACAATTTTATTTTTGAAATAAACATTTACGGAGTTAGAACTCATTCCTCGGTGTGAACGAATATTTAAAATCATAAGTGCATTATGTTTTATTTGATAATTGAAAAAATTAATTACATTGAAATGTTATTCAAAATGTTTTTTTAAAATATCTCTCTATAAGTTAAAAGTTTAATACAAATAGTGATTGCTTGGGTCAAGGCACGTTTATCAAATACACAATTATAATAATTTAAATAAAGGTTTAGATGAAAATTTTAAAAAAAAATACAGAAAAAATATACAATCATAGCAAGATTCACAAAAATCATAATCAACAACATTCTATCAAAAAATAAGTCAACGAAACGAAATGAGAAGAGTATGAGACAATTTTATTCCGATCAACGAAATGATAGCAATCTTAAAAATTACGAACTCACACAAATAAAAGCGGTAGTATTTATCAAAGACAAATAACAAAAATTAAAAGGAAAAGGTTTTTAAAAAAAAAAAGATTTTAGTCGAGGGTCAAAAAAATAAATTTTAACGCGCAAGATCCATAAATAAAAATTTTAACACGTAAAGTTTAATTGCGTAATTTATCTCAAAAATATCATGTAAATAGATAAATTTATTTATTTTGCATAACAAATAGATAAATTTATCTATTTGATATTCATCTATTTAATATGCAAACAAATAAATTTATTTGTCTGTTTATTTATGCATAACAGATAAATTTATCTGTTTGCATATCAACACAAGTACTGTAAATAGATAAATTTGTCTGTAATCTTTGTACGTACTTTCAATAAGACAGATAAATTTATCTGTATTTTTTACACGTGCTTTTAATAAAAATAGATAAATTTATCTGCGTTCTTTATATATATTTTAAAAAGACACAGATAAATTTATTTGAGTTCTTTATACGTACTTTCAATAATACAAATAAATTTATCTGTATTTTTTTACACATACTTTCAATAAAAGACAGAAAAATTTATATGTATTTTTTATACATATTTTGAAAAGAAACAGATAAATTTATCTGTTCTAGAGTATTTTTATCCCAAAAGGACCTTTCGCATTAAACTTTTATGAAAATGAACCTTACTCGTTAAAAAATCTTATACTGAATGAAAAATAATAAATGACCTATAAATTAAATTATTTACCAATTTTTTATTTAAAAAATCACAAAATAAAAAGTGTAGTGCCAATCTACACAAAATCACAATTAAAATGATCAACATTTATCAATAATGGATAATAAACAAACACAAAATTAAAAAAAAAGCAATATCAATCCATATGTGAGAAATTTTATTTTAAGAGAATAAAGTTTTAATTTAGATGGTACAAAATTAGTAATTATTAACATTTAAAAATATAAATAAAATTTGGCAAAACTTGGGGGTATTGGCCCTCTCTAGATCCTATGTAGTTCAACCACCAATAGACACGTGTTTGCAGAATCATTTAAAATTGTGAAATAATTTATT
Source organism: Heliamphora exappendiculata (assembly GCA_034768845.1). NCBI lineage: Eukaryota > Viridiplantae > Streptophyta > Magnoliopsida > Ericales > Sarraceniaceae > Heliamphora > Heliamphora exappendiculata. The sequence continues at coordinate 1,136 of JAOTRH010174150.1, read as the reverse complement.
TTGCTTATGGTTATTGACAAATGGCAAGCCAATTTTCAATACACCTTCAATCATATTCCCATTCCTTCTACAAAAGTTTATTTTATTAGGAGTGTTTGGTAAAGTTATTAATAATAATTTTTAATTTTTTACTACTAATTTCAATTATAAGTTATAATTTTTTTTAAATACCACAATTTCTACTACAAGTCATAATTATATTAGCTACAAATGATAATTTTTATTAAATACTTATAATTTCTGTTGTAAGATACAATCTATAAATTACTAGTTTTAGCAGTACCAAACACCACCATTAACTACTTTCAAAGCATATTTTCATTATATATCTTCATGGTATGATTTTAGTATTAATTGATTTTCTATAAAAACATTTGAAGCGTATTAAATAGTCAAAAAAATTCTTGAATATATGCAATGCAAATTAATTAAATACCAGATATGCTGTCATTTTTTGGTATATTTATTAACTTTTTTTAAAAATTTTGAGATTTCTCATTCTTAAAGAATTGCGGGCTTTGTTGGGACCAAAATAAAATAATTGCTATTACTATTATTAATATTGCTATTCTTATTATTATTTTATAAACGGAGAGTATTTGATCTTACTTGTTATTAAAAATGTAGGAAACTTTTATTTTACCTAAAATATACTTAAAAAATGTATTCACAACAACACACTATACCAACCCTTTTCCAGTAAACTGGCAATTTCCAAACTAACCCATCTCACGGTTCTCACCCCCCGACGTATCCCTATCTTCAGCAAACTGTGTAGGTTGCACTTGGTCCCAACTTTCCCCACCTTTTTTCTTCAAAAATTTAATGTTTATCTATACAAAAACAATTTATTGTAGGTCCACGTGGGTATAGTGTTTGAAATTGTTGAAACTAATAACTTATATATTATAACTTGTAGTAGAAGTTATGAGTATTTGATAAAAATTGTAATTTGTAACTGAAATATAAAAAAAAATTATAACTTGTAACAAAAGTTGTGAGTATTTAGAATAAATTGTACTTTTTAACTAAAATTAATAGTTAAAAGCTAAAAACTAATAGCATTAATTTTGCCAAACACTCCGTAATGGGTGTACTCGGTCTCTAATTATTATTATTATTATTATTATTATTAT
>JAOTRH010174130.1:0-12277 GCA_034768845.1 Heliamphora exappendiculata | reverse complement strand
TTGTATATTTAGTTATATTAATTCATCAACTATTATTTTTATTTATTATATTATTTATAATTTTTATTAATATTACTCTTTTAAATCTTAAAAATTATATCCGAAATATTTTCATACCCGTCCCGTTTTTCGTTACTTTCTCGATATTTTTTCTCGTTTTTGCCCCTATCAAATAGGGGACAAAAATGGGAGAACTAATTCTCGGTCCCGTCCCATTCCATTGCCATTGCCATTTCTAGTTAAAAGTGAAAGTCGAATGTAATAGTTGAAGGCGGTGACGATATGTAATAATTAAAAATAGTGATCAAAATTAATAGTTGAATGTAATGGTTGGATGTAATGTCCTAAAAGAGTAACCGAATATGATGGTTGGAGACCGTAATCGGAGTAATGGAGGTAATAGCGGAATCTAATTATCAAAAACAAATGGCCAAAAATAGCAATCAAAAGGTGATGAAAGAAGAAAAATAAAAAAGAGTTGGCAAGTGGGATAAGTAATTAATAGTGAATGGAGCAGTATATTTTGGATAAATATAAAATTGTAAAGCGTGGTTACGCTTTACAATTTTACAAAATTCCGAGCTCTCTTAATAGTAGAGTATAAATATAATAAGATAGAGTAATTATTGAATATTTGAGAAACATTGCTTTATTCATCAGCAAGGAATGCTTCTTTTTTCCTTCACTGTAATTATAGTGAAAATTTGCTCATTTTGACCTTTTTTTTTTTTTTAAATTTAATCAATTTCTTAGTGTGAAAAAATAAATACTAGATATCTATTTGTTTAGTAAAAAAAAAAAACTAGTCCAAATTTATTTACAGTCTCACTACTTTTAAAATATAGTAATATTTTTTATTCATAATTTATTTATTACTATTACTAACTGTATATAATTGTTATTATTAATTATATAAAAGATAAAATTATTCATTTTGAATAAAAAGTAAAATAATTAATTTTTTTTACCTAAATAACTAATTTTAAAAAAATTAAGTTAAAAGCTAAACTACCAAACAATATATTTTAAATTCAATTTAATTTTTTGACTATAAACAAAAGAAATTAAAAAATTAATTTTTAAATTAATTGTGAATCGAACCTGAATATCTATGGAGGGATAAGTGAAAGAGCTAATACTAGATGTATTTTTCATGTAGAGCATTTTGTGAACGGAAGGCACACAAAAAATTCCAATTTTATATAAAAGAGGTGTTTTAGGTAAATTTCTGTCAATAAATTTTTGATAAAATCTGTTTGTTTAGTCCTATTATATTTTTAAATTTTATACTATTTTTGAGATTTATGTATTAATTGCACTAATTTTTAAAATATATATCATTTTGATAATCAAATTCTTATCTGTCCATTTTTTATTTATGAATTTATCATTTATCATGGATCGTCATGTTTAACAAATTTCGACAGGATAATTTTAAAAATATTATTTTTTTTAAAAAAACATGTACATCAAAAGTGATGATATTTTAAAGTTTAAAAATCAAAAACTAATGGGAGAGGAATTATTGAAAATTGTGGTGTGCGTAAATTCTCCTCTCTCTCTCTCTCTCTCTCTCTCTCTCTCTCTTTTCAAGTTAGTATAAGACAATAAACCTAGGTGAAAAACTTGGTAATCAATAATTAAAATTAATTTCTTCTTAGACTTGTTATTAAGTAGTGAGGCTAAGTAAATTCTATAATTAGGAGTATCAAGTTAATTTGAGACCTAATATATTTTTGATCTAGTTTAAAAGCTAAATTTGTGTGGGACCTTAATTTTTTTACCAAATTTTGGGGGCTCAAACCAATTGCTTTGGTGACTTGCCCGCCTATTACAAAATAATACAAATTTTCCATGTTTTTATCTCTTCTTATTTTTATTTCTATCGTCGAATTCGTCGACTTGATCATGACTCCTGTACAAAGGAATATGGTGAGATTACTCGACGGGTTCTGGTCGAACCCTCCCCCCCCCCCCAAATGCTTAAGTTAAAGTACTGTAAGTTAGATAAAAAAATTTTGAATATATTTTGACAGAGTATCGATAAGTAGAATATCGTGTGTGTACCTCTTATTATCTGAGTTCGGTATTTATAGATTTTGGAGAGAAAGTGGTGATTCTCAGCTCGGTTTTGACGGGAACTACCTTTTCTTTTTTGGGGTTTTCCTGAGACACTTTTTTCTGAGGCGGTGGACTGTTGATTCATTTTGGATAATATCAACAGTCAGTAACGCAGAAGCGTATGGATACGTCATCGCCATTAATACTTCAGGCTCTGCTTCCATGTCATCTTGGTATTTTAGCTTATTGGACTTGAGTTTGAATTATGGATCGGTTTTGGATTAACCCCTTCAGTAATTAAGAAAAAAAAATTAGACCAAAAAACAAAAATATTAGAAAAGATGAAAATCAACTCTTTTCAACTAAAAATAGAATTTATTTATGAATTTAGTGGATTTTTAATCAACATTCGTCAAAAAAATCCTTATCTTTTAGATTAGTCGTGATGAAAGAAATTAAATTTTTAAAAAAAAAAAAGTAAATACAAATATAAAAAGTATAAAAAAAAACAAAAATCAATTATTTAAGAAAAACTCTCCCAAATACCTTCAATTTAGACCTCTCTCTATATATCATTTTCAATTTAGAACATGCATAGTTCACAATTTCCACACGCTTTTATTGTACGTTTTCTTCCCTTACAAGAGCTTGGTCTTCGTAGGTTAACTTGAAAGAAAGCTCGTAGGTTAACTTGAAAGAAAGCCTAAGTTGACTTTTATATATATATATATATAACAATTAAACCGTGTTATATACAGATAGACTTTTATATATATTAAGGTTTTATTTAATTGAAGAATTATTTTTATTAAATAATTAATTTATTTAGATTATTAGTGTTTGAATTATCAGTGTAATATTTTTATACCAACATATGTTTAGCTGAGAGTAAAATAACCTACGAATAAATAATACATTATTTGATTTGATATAATCTTAGTAAAATTAAAATTTTATGTATAAAAATAATCAAAATAGTATCGGGACTAACCAATTTACCCCTCCCATGGGCTTAGAATAGTCTCCCATAAGAGCTACTAAGTTAGTTGGAGAATTTCTTAACAATTATCTAATTAGTTGTCAAACACATTTATATATAATACTATTAGTAAAATAGTCAAATCTTAAGCCCTAATTCCACAACCAAACGATGCCGAAAATTATTGTTTTTAAACCTTTTATATTAATTTTTAAAAAAAATTTCTTATCACTTGTTAACTTTTAAACCACCCACAATCTCTAAATTACTTTAATTTTTTCTCAACTTTTTATTATTTTCTTAAAAGGATAAAAATTATATCTTTCTCGTAATTTGATTTTCATCTATTCTCCACAAATTTTTGAATAATTATCTCTCTAATCTTGTAATACTTAGATAAGAAAATTACTTATAAGATGCAATTAAATAAAAAAATAAATAAATGTTCAGAATTTAACGTAACATAGAATTTTAAAAAATAAAGATGTTCAAAATATTAATTAAAATGCATATCAACTTAAAAATTATTTTTAATTATGACAATCATGAGCAAAAATAACACTAAATTTTCTTTACTTAAAATCTTGAATTGAATGATTTTGAATAATGGTTATTCAAGTTTGAAATTTTGAAAATAAATTTTGTTTTTAATGCTGAAATATAAATTATATTTCTCAAAGTGTATATATATTCACCAATCAATAATAAATTTAGATTTTAACTTAAAATTAACTGTCATTATAAATATCTAAAAAATCTCAAATATACTTTTTTAAAAAATTATATAATAACTAATTTTTCATTACTTGTTGGTAATTATATTTATATTTTTAACTTATTTCATTAAGCAAAAGAATTTGATCCCACACGATAGTTCATACAAAATTAATTATATATAAAGAGAACTAAAAAAATAGAAAAGATAAATAATAGCACCAAATAAATAGAAAAGATAAATAATTAAAGAAATAAATTTGCCCATGAATTTGGAGATAAGATAGAAAGATCCCAAAAATCTAGGATTGTGGTAAGTAATAGAATTTTTAAAAATATTTTAAATTTTAAAAATAATTAATTGAATGAGTTAGTGAATTAAACATTTTTAAATTCAAATTGTAAAAAATTATAATGGAGTTATGGAGTTTCGAATAAGGTTCAAGGATAAAAATATTTAGATATAAATCTTCTTTTCATTGAAATATCATTTGATACGAATCTTTTTCAATTTCAATGGAAAGAATACTTATTTTTATGGAATACGTTTTTTTCTTAAAAAAAAACTCTTTAAACTTGATTGTCTTTTATTTTTGTGAAAGTCTTCTAAAAAAATCTCTTTTAAAGAAGTATTTTTAAAATTTTAAATATCAAATTTTGGTAACTTTTTTGATAAATAACCAAATTAAATTTTTCATTCAAAATTTGAAGAAAATTAGATTAGGAGTTTGTAGCTTCCAAGATGTTTGAAACAAAAATCTTTTTTTCATATATATATATATATATATAAAATATTTCGTACTCGCTTGAATAAGTGAAATTTTGAACTCAAAATAGTGTAAGACAACGATTTGAGTCGTTTATTCAAATTTGTCAGTGTTTAAATTAATTATTCGATAGATTAAATTTATCTCATATCATTAAATATTTAAACAAATTATATTTATATAAAAATTAAATTATAAAGTTCAAACACTGTTTATTTTTCTCAACAAAAATATAATTTATTTAAACACTTAACGACAACCATTAATTTAATTTTTTATATAAATAATTTATACAAAAAATAATTAAATTGTTGGAAAGTAATGAATTTTGAACACTTTGTTGAACATGATTTTAACTAACTTTGAAACTAAACAGTTTTGGATTGAATTAATTTTTTTTTATAATTCCAAATCCGAATATGTTAATATCCATTGATAGTTTAATCATGAATTTTGTGGTGTTCAAAATCGTTAATGGGTAATAAAAAATTAACTCCAAAAGTGTGTCATATAAGTTTGCAAAATGATAGTAACTATGTCCCATCCCACATTAGTTGTGAGAGAAAATGGTGAGTGTCTAAGTGGGTATAAATATATTTTTAATCCCACATTGATTGAGAGAAACATGTATAAATGAATTTTATAAGCTAAGTTAAGCCTAAGGGGTGTACCCCTTGGGGTACCTAGTTTTGTAGACGGGGAAGACTTACCCAACGTTGGGTTCGACCTAAAACCAACACGCGCGCGTTGCACGCTCGTTCGACCGGCCGATCTTGGGCTTGGGTTCCGCGGGTTGTGTCGGATCAACCCTTATCTTTTTGCTGAAAAATTATTTATTTAAAACTTTAAATTTAAATATTAATTATTTAAAATTTGTTACCGTTATTTAGTTACAGTTACCGAACAGTTGAGTTGGGTCGGGTCGCGTCTATTGGGCAGTATAACCGTCAGACTGTGACTGTCGAGTCAGTCCGAATAGGCACTAGCTATGCCTGTTCAAAGACTGATGCTCTGCCATTTTTCATTCATAAAATTCAATTACATCTCCCCTCCTTCATTGCTTCTGCATTTTGTATACTGCTTCATTTTCGAGACAGAGTTTCAAACATAACTTTCTGGTTCGCCGAGTTTTTTTATTGCTGTGCTGTTTCAAGAGGCTGCAGATCATTGTATCTTGAGAGACATATGCTGCCAACTCAAAGCACCGAAGCGAGGGTTTTTTGTCTTAAGGAGATCTTGTCAAACACGAGTCTCGATCAACCATTATTGTCTACATTCTTCTTATTCGATATTTCTTATTTTTGTTCTGTTTCAGCATTACTATTTCAATTATATTTTCTAAAAAATTTATATTTATGTAGCAGTTTTCTTTTCTGCTTTATCAAACAGTTTATTTTTTGTCTAATTAATTTTCTACAGTAATTTGATTTCTATTAGTACAATTTATTATCTGAAGAAGACCAATGCAAATTAATTTTTGAATTTTAATAATAAAGTCATTAAAACTTTGGATAAATTTAAACCATCTTAAACATAAAGTGGGAATTTGTCATTACTTCGATCAGAATTACAAAGTTTTGACTAAAAAGGAGGGGCACGCAAGTTCTTAACTCTACAAACAAAATAAAGAAAAACTATAAAATTTTCAAAACAAAGCAAGAGGCCTCAAGTTCTCCTTCTTTTCGCTGCTTGCGTTCCTTCTTCTTTATCCTGTTTCTCCCAATCCTGCATCAGCCATGTCCCGTATTTAGCAGAAAGATCAGAGTACTGCAACTCATGCATCTCCATCATTGAACGGAATGGCTAGGCATCTTGATATGATGATAGAAATGAAGTCCGTAGTATGGATGAAAATAGACGGCCTCGAATGCTGGGGAAGATGATCTGATCGTGACCAAACTGCTACATGATCCGACGAGGGTAATAGAAGGTAGTCCGACGCAAGCCGACCAGCAGAACACCGAGGTGATCCATGGTGGTCAGTGTCATAGCAGGAATCCGCCACCAAGAGATAATGTCTGGGCTAGTCAGAGGAGAAAGATACTGTCGTCAAGATACCTAAATATCGTATATCTGATAACGCGAGCGTTAAAGGAAAGCAGCAACATTGTGCTTGTCAGTGGGAGGCTTTTGCACAAGGTTTATCTTCTCCATCAGCCAGATCTGCAATAAAAGTTAGAACAGTAAGATAAAAGCTTTACAGTATGATAGAGAGCTTGATACAGAGAAAGATGTTAAGCTCACCTGGAGAAGTAAGGGGCTGCCAGCAAATGTGGTGGTCTTGCCACGATGAACAGTGCCGAAGCCCGACATTGTTTCAGCCAGAACAATGGGCACGAAGTCCTTTTCCGTCCACATTTGGCCAGCAATGTCAACCAGGGCACAACTAACTCGCCCGTCAGGAGGGACAAGGAGATACTGGGCGAGGTGCGTAATGACAACGCAGCTGAAAGTTGATATCGCTGAGGTCACTAGTAGGATGAAACCTCTCAATAAGCCACGGGATGTTAAGGCAGTCGCCCGAGGTTAAAAGAGAAGCCTCCATCCTGGATAAGCCACAAAATTGCATCACTTGTTGCCAAACCGAGAGAAAAGGGGTAAGAACTATGACAGAACTCAGTGGAGACAAGTCCAAAATGGCAGCAAACTCCTTCACAGTGGGGCAGAGTTCTTCGAGGTCAAACCGAAAGACGTGGGACTGTGGATCCCATAGTTGAACGGCGGCCTTTAACAATGGTTCGTCGATCTGCACGGCCATGAGATGAAATAAAGAGTTGATCCCAAAAGAAGCGAAGTTCAGACGCTCGATGTGGGAGAATGCCTCAATCTATGAAGAGAGTGGGGTAGCCATTTGAGTGTAAGCAACAAAAAATGGAGCCTCCAGGGTTGAGTTTATAAGGCAGGAAAGGGCAGGAAACCAAAAATTTGGCGAAAGTCACATCCATTGTGGCAACCACCACCTTGGAGTTGGCGACCGCTAATATGAAAAAGCATAGTACAATGACATCATCGCTTTGACCAAGCAGCCGCCATGTTAGAGATGGCGACTAACATTTTTGAGGTGGCGACCGCCATGTTAAAAGGGTTCTATAGAAGCGGCCACCAAGTTGAAATATAAAGGGAATATTCAGTTAGCAGTTTTGTGGCTTGTGAAAAGTATTGACATTCGTATTAAATATACAAGAAAGAATTATGTAGAAGATGAACATAAAACGGTAAAATAACACGAAGGCCCCAAAAATGTAATACAGTGTATCAAAATATAAACCAGGGCACCAAGGCCCAATAAACAGCAGACTGGGGCATGCAGGCTCATGGATCAAGTAAAATGTATCGAAGTGTGTCAAGACGGGACACGCAGGCCCATCAAAAGTAATAAACAAAACTGGGAGGGGGAAAGCTCTCTCTCTCTCTCTCTCTCTCTCTCTCTCTCTCATGTACGTCTCAGGCATACTCGACGAGAGGGGCCAGCCTCCTTCGAACTGTCGTCCTCAAAGAACCTGTCAAAGTCATCACCATCGTCGCTGTCTGGAGAGGAAATAACTTTGGATCGGCTCTGAGCAGATGAGACCGACCCCCTAGAACGGACCCAGAAGACGCCCGGGAACCACGGCCTCTCACTGGGGCTGGGGCAGGAGGCCCAACTGGAGCCTGTGGTGGCACAACACCGGCGACCGGAGCTGGAGGCTGTTAAAAGAAAATCAAGACTCAAAGCAAGAATAAAGGTAGGAAAATGCAAAAAAATTGAAAAGAGCACGTGAGCTACTTACAACGGCTACTGGCGTAAAAGCAATGCCGGTCGCCCGCATCGATGCGTCCATCTGTCGGACCATCACTCCCAGGCCGGTGACCATCAGCATCATTCGGTCCACCCATACCTGATTAAACTACATAAGGAAAAAGAAGAAGTCAGCCAGACAAATGAAGTAGAAAATGAAAGAAATGAGTAAGGATAAGGAAATACCTGGCCAATCTCCGCTTTGAACTCAGAAACTGGCGGGACTGGAACCAAAATGGAGAGAGGGAAGCCATAGGCCACAGTCTAGATCTCCCAAGGGATCCCCGGACCTATCACCCATCCAGCTCCAGCTCCAGCTCCAGCTCTAGGGGCAGCAGCTCCAGCAGCACCAGCATCAGCAACCTCCGGTGCCTGTCCTCGCCTCCTGCTGCCAGGACCGACCGGGCCAGGACCTAGGGGGTCCATCAGGTGCACCCATGCCCAGGCTGTGTAATCCCCCTCCGCCACCAGTAGCTCTGACACGGGAGTCCCCACCATCTCCAGCAGTAAGTCGACGCGGCCTATATGATTAGTCAGGCGCATGCAGGCTAGAGGAACCACCGGTATCCTGAAGTGATCTAGGCTGAGTGACTGACGAACCACTCGCTCGCCGAGATAATACTTCCTACCAAATTGGCCCTCCAGCAGGATCCGCCTAGAAGCAATATCCCTACTGCGCATCAGTTCTGCGCCGGCCCGATCCTCAGCTCCTCGCCAGACATCCCAGTGAACCTGCAGTAATTCAAAAAATAGTGTAAACAAAAAATAGTAAGCAGTAAATACAGTACAGTATGATAGCCAATGTACAGAATACAGTGATTAGTGTGCAAAATAAAAGTGTACAGTACAGAGAACATCGCAAAAAATAGATACCTGCTCAGGGGTCAATCGGTCAAATGAGAGTCGAAAACGGTCTATGTCCTTCCCTTTAGCCTTTTTCCCCTTTAGCCCACGGGACCACCGGGTTGCTCGGGGAATAACGAGAGGGTCCGCTATAGAGTTCACCGGGACATGAAGCCCGAGGAACTCGTAAGTCCACAGCTGCAATGAAGAATGCGTCAATCAGTAAATAATGGATAACTGGAAAATAAAAATGAATGAAAGAATACAGAAACTAAATCATACCTCCCAAACCCTCCAGTATCCTCCAATGCTAAGCTCCTGAGGGAACTGGGTCAGCGTACGCATGAATCCGTAAAGGGTGGCCAGAGCAGCTCCTCCCCAGTCAAACGAGGCAACTAGGTCCAAACGAGGCAACTAGGACCAAACGAGTAAGGGCACCAAGGTAATGCAGATGAATGGTATTCTCCTTGTTCGAAAACAAGGAAGTACCAAACATAAACATCAAAAAGCCCCAGGCGACCCACTCGAAGTGGCGGGGCTCAAAGTAGTGGAAGTGGCGAAAGCGTTTGAAGAACCAGGTGTAACGAACCCGATCTCTATCCATCTGAATAGGAACGGCTCCGAAAAAATACAGCAGCGCATCAGCGGAGCGGCCGATGGTCGGATCAAACGGAATGGGCGCTCCTCCAACCCATATACCGGTAATCAGCGCGAAGTCGAAAGGCGTCATGGTAGCCTCAAAGGTGATAAAATGAAAGGTATTGGTGGTATCCCACCACCGCTCAGCCAAGGTCGTCATCCAAACCCGGTCATTGCTCATCCAACCCAACAAGGGTATGAATCGAGCAAAGTCGAAGGCGTCAAAATGGCCCGGCTAGGAGCAGGGAGGGCGTCATACCACTCCAATACCTCTCCAAAGGCAGAACCTCTGAAACCTCTAACATAGTGGCCAGCCTGAGAAGAATAAAACAAGCAGAAGATATATAAAAAAAAATAGATCAAACAAAGCAAAGTGCAGAAATGACTGAAAGCAAACCTTACGTTCATGTGTATGTGACGACACTTCGGTTCTTTCAAAAGTCCTAAAAAAGACTAGGCACCCCTACCCTAGGTTCGTGTGTATGTGACGACCTTTCGATTCTTTCAAAAGTCCTAGAAAAAGACTAGGCACCCCTACCCTAGGTTTGTGTGTATGTGACGACCCTCCGGTTCTTTCAAGCCCTGATAAATCAGGAAAATTCCCCTAACCCTAGGTTCATGTGTATGTGACGACCCTCCTATTCTTTTAAGCACTGATAAATCAAAAAAATTCTCTAAATTCTAGGTTCGTGTGCATGTGACAACCCTCCGGTTCTTTGAAGCCCTGATAAATTAGGAAAATCCTCATAATCTTAGGTTCGTGTGTATGTGACGACCCTTCAGTTCTTTCAAAAGTCTTAGAAAAAGACTAGGTACCATAACCCTAGGTTCGTGTATAAGTGACGATCCTTTGATTTTCGCACACCCTAGTAAAAGTCTAGAAATCCTAAACCCTGGTATTCTAGGCAGATCTCTACCTTTTTGTGTTAAAAATAAAAAATAAAAAATAAATGTAATAATAATAAAGATAGAGGTAAATAAAATCCCACATTTAATGTTGGTATTTTACCCATTTTGTCCCAATTTTTTTTAATTTCTAGGATTTTCATAAACTTTTAAGTATTATCTTAAATTTGTTTATCATTTTTTAGGATTTTCTTAAAATTTCTAGAATTATCTCAAATTGTTTCTTAATTTCTATGATTTTCTAAAATTTTTCTAGGATTCTCTAAAACTTTTTAGGATTTTCTAAAGATTTTTCTTCTAAAAATTTGCCCCAAGCTTCTACAATTTTCCTTGATTTTCTAAAAAAATTTAAAATTTTCAAAATTTTCTAGAATTAAAAAAAAAATCACTCCCTTAGTTTTATGTTTTTCCTAAAAATAAAATAAAATTTTTTCAAACCCTTTAATTGCCTCTTTTATTGTTTAAAATCCTAGTATCCATACTATTTTAATCTCCATTGCAAAGGTTCCTAAACTAAGACATCAGCATCACACCATCTTTATCATTCATCATCATATCAAAACACATTATCATATCATTTGAGAGATCCTAGACATGCGTCTACATTTCACATATCATGAAAAATATGCTTTGAATTTGAAATAATAGGGATAGGTAACCTACCGAAGGTTGCAGACGAAAGATGTGGTGGTCGGGCTCCCGCAAAAAAATGTCAACAGCAACCGCGTTAATAGGAGGCTCGCAGTGTCTCATCCCGCGGTATACTATGCGATGAGGGACCGAATCGTAAGTATGTGGGTCAAAAGGTGCTAGATCACCCTCTCCTGCGTCCGGATCCAGAAAGTGACTCACTAGCCGTCTGTGCCTCAGCAGCAGCCCGCGCCTCCTCCTCGGTTGCCTGGCGAGAGGCACACTCTATCTCAAGCAGGAGAGCATCCATCGTAGCGCTGGGATGCATAGCAGTGACCCCACCGGCAGGTTGACTGGTGGTCGTATCCCCGAGAGTCCCCATGGAGGAACTCTCAACAGCAGCTAGACCCCGTAGTGCCCCTAAGTTGTAGTCTCCCTAGGCTTGGCCCGCCATGAAAAGGAACGGAATCACAAATAGAAGAGAGAGCATCGTCAGAAGCTAGGAAGCAAGAAAAAGTAAGAAAAGGAAGCTTAAAGAGACAAGAAGAGGGCGAGAGAGAGCACGAGAGAACTAGAGAGAGTGTGAAAAGTGCACAAATGAGCCAGTTCGCGCGTCTTAAAGATTCGGATGCGCGTCTCGAGGTGGCATCGCCATGTTGCATGTTAGCGACCGCCATGTTCTCCAAACGTTACTTGGCGACCGCCATGTCTTAGGGGTTTTTACCCGGCGGCCACCATGTCAGAGGGATTTTACCTTGGCGACCGCCAAGTTTTCAATTGTCATGTCGCTTCCATTTAGGCGACCGCCGGGTCAAAATGTCATTATAGCGCTTTAGGGGCTGTTTGGGGCAATTTTTGTTATTGTGCATACGTTTATTTTCTTTTAATATGTTTTTATTGTAGGTGTCTTGTTTCATCTTTATGCGCACCTTATTAACCAAAAATATTTTTCAATATATA
>JAOTRH010174119.1:0-12278 GCA_034768845.1 Heliamphora exappendiculata | reverse complement strand
TCAAATGACTCTCCCAAGAACATATACCGATCAGGTTGATGAACAACCCTCCCACTACGACGAGGCACTACCTGTGTATAACGATTCGGACCCTAGTTAATTTGGGAAATTTAATTAAAATATATATGTTATGTCTCGTGGAAATGTTTGGGAGTATAAATCATGCACGAAAGTTCATTTTTGAACTAGTACATGTTCGTAGTGACGGTTGAAGGTGGAATTATGCAAGAAAATTCGATTGGGTGATGTTGTATGATTGTATGGCTCAGTTGTACTCTTAGTGAAGTTGGAGATCGCAATTCAGGATTGACCGCACAAGTGGGGCCCTGGCTGCTCGAGCGGTGGAGTGGTAGAGAGTTGCTGGAGGGTGACCGCTTGAGCGGTGGAGGTCCGCTCCAGCGGATTGTCGCGGATCTATTTTTTTTAAGGGTCACGTAGACCCTTTTCTTTCATTCCTTTCATTCCTCCCTCTCTCTAAAGTAAGGGTGAAGGTTAGGATTTAGGTTGGAGATCTTATAGAGGTTTGTTTAGCCTCTTTGGGGTGAGTTTCTTGCGTTCCTCTCGGCAGTTCAACCGTTGGAGAGCCGATTTTGGTCTTAGAAGTATATATTCTCACCACATGGTTGGAGATCTTCATGATTGGAGCTCGCGCGAAGCTTTTTCTCTTGGATCTAGCATCCCAAAGGTAGGATTCAAAACTTTATTTGACTGTTTATGTGATATGTGTCGTATATTTTAAGTTTATGAGTATGCGAGCATGAAATTTGAGTTCTCTTGAAACCCTAAGTGAGTTTGATGATAATGGAGGCTAGATTTTGGATTTATGAGGGATTTAACTTCATCCTATCTTGATATTGTTCTTTCTTATGATTGGAACAAAAAAATGAGAATCTAGGGTTTGGGACTTGAATTAAACCATGGAAATTGGGGGTTTGGATTTAAAGCATTGGTATGATGAAATTGATATGATTACTGATTAAATTGGGAGTTGTTACAACTTATTGTGAGCTTTATTTCATGAATTTAAGTGACACTAGTTGATGTCGAGCCGAAAGTGCGATTTCGTTGAATAAAACCAATGAATCTGTGAAGTTGGTGCCATATAACGATTAATCCAAAGTTTGAGCCCTATAGCATTGAATATGTGAATGATGAAAATGTATAATGATACGGGTTGGACGAGAGGAACCCTTGGGGTTGGACTCGTGCGTGCGTGCGTTTTGTGATATATATATAAAAAGGGCCGATTTGGGATCCAATGGATCGTTTAAGGTTGGGCACGAGTTGCTCCACGGTGAAAGACAAAAAAACTGTGCAGATTGGTTTCTCTGCTCGCCGGCTAGTGAATCGGAAAAGGACTTTAGTCATGTCAGGGTATAGAATGTCTCGTTACTCCATGGGGCCTGTGTGGCCAAGTTAGTTGTAACGTTGCGCGGGTCTAAACGCTCGTCCGGCATCGGCACTTGAATTTGTTAACCACGGGTTGGTGAAATACAAGAAATTCCGCTGTGCGTGTAGGCGTGTGTTATAAATTATTAGGTTGGTGAATTCATAAATTAGGAATTGAAGTTGTTAAATGTATTTAGTTGATAGATAACAACTGTCGTTTGGCAAAGTTTGAAGTTAGCTATGGGAATGAGCCTACTTCTTAGTACCACTTTTTACCCCCGGACGGATGGCCAGGCAGAACGCACCATTCAGATACTCGAAGATAAGTTGCGGGCGTGTATTTTAGATTTGCGTGGGTCATGGGATGACCACTTACCATTGGCAGAATTTGCGTACAATAATAGTTATCAATCGAGCATCGATATGGCACCTTACGAGGCACTGTACGGTAGACCTTACAGATCACCAGTGTGTTAGACCGACGTTGGTGAAACGACCATGTTAGGACCCGAGCTTGTACGTGAGACCACAGAAAATATCAACACTGTCCGTAAATGTTTATAACCACCCAAAACCGTCAGAAAAGTTATGCAGATAAAAGAAGAAGACCATTAGCATTTGAGGTGCGAGATCACGTATTCTTGAAAGTTTCACCAAGAAAAGGTTTAATGAGGTTTGGTAAGAGTGGGAGGTTATTGCCGCGTTTCATTGGCCCATTTGAAATTCTTGATAGAGTCGGGGAAGTGGCCTACCGTTTAGCATTATCACCGCAATTAGCCTCGGTACACAACGTTTTTCACGTGTCCATGTTGTGTAAGTATGAGCTGGACATGTCCCATGTCTTGGATTGGACGAAGTTGAGAGTTGACGATGATGTTACCTACGAGGAAAAACTGGTGAAAATCCTTGACACTAAAGAACAAGTTTTATGGGGGAGGACCATTCAATATGTAAATGTGTTATGGCTACACCGTGGCGTTGAGGAATCTACGTGGGAACGAGAATCGGAGGTTCGAAGAAATTACCCCAGGTTGTTTGGTTTATGAGGTGTGCGTGATTTCGAGGACGAAATCTCCTAAGTGGGGGAGATTGTAACGATTCAGACCCTAGTGAATTTGGAAAATTTAATTAAAATATATATGTTATGTCTCGTGGAAATGCTTGGGAGTATAAATCATGCACGTAAGTTCATTTTTGAACTAGTACATGTTCGTGTGATGGTTGAAGGTGGAATTATGCAGGAAAATTTGGTTGGGTGATGTTGTATGGTTATATGGCTCAGTTGTAGCCTTAGTGAAGATGGAGATCGCAATTCAAAATTGACCGCTCGAACAGACTGTCACGGATCTTTTTTTTAAGGGTCGCGTGGACCCTTTTCTTTCACTCCTTTCATTCCTCCCTCTCTCTAAAGCAAGGGTGAAGGTTAGGGTTTAGGTTGGAGAGCTTATAGAGGTTTGTTTAGCCTCTTTGGTGTGAGTTTCTTGCATTCCTCTCGGTGATTCAACCGTTGAAGAGTTGATTTTGGTCTTGGAAGACGATATTCTCACCACATGATTGGAGATCTTCGCGATTGGAGCTTGTGCGAAGCTTTTTCTCGTGGTTCTAGCATCCCAAAGGTTGGATTCAAGACTTTCTTCAAATGTTTATGTGATATGTGTCATATATTCTAAGTTTATATGTATGCGAGCATGAAATTTGAGTTCTCTTGAAACCCTAAGTTGAGTTTGATGATAATGGAGGCTAGGTTTTGGATTTATGAGGGATTTAACTTCATCCTATCTTGATATTGTTATTTCTTATGATTGGAACAAAAAAATGAGAATCTAGGGTTTGGGACTTGATTTAAACCATGAAAATTCGGGATTTGCGTTTAATGCGTTGGTATGATGAAATTGATATGATTAATGATTAAATTAGGAGTTATTACAACTTATTGTGAGTTTTATTTCATGAATTTAAGTGACACTAGTTGATGTCGAGCCGAAAGTGAAGTTTTGTTGAATAAAACCAATGAATCTGTGAAGTTGGTGCCATATAACGATTAATCCGAAGTTTGAGCCTTATAGCATTGAATATGTGAATGGTGAAAATGTATAATGATACAGGTTGGACAAGAGGAACCCTTGGGGTTGGACTTGTGCGTGCGTGCACTTTGTGATATATACATATAAAAAGGGCCGATTTGGGATCCAAGGGATCGTTTAAGGTTGGGCACGAGTTGCTTCACGTTGAAAGACCGAAAAACTGTGCAGATTGGCTTCTCTTCCTACCTGCTAGTGAACCAGGAAAGGACATTAGTCATGTCGGGGTATAGAACGTCTCGTTACTCCACGGGGCCTGTGTGGTTGGGTTGGTTGTAACGTTGCACGGGTCTATACCTCATGCGACGCATCGTAGTAAACGGTATAACCGATATGTTGTGGGCGTGTGTTTTAGATTTTTGTGGGTCATGGGAGGACCACTTACCGTTGGTAGAATTCTCCTACAATAATAGTTACCAATCGAGCATCGATATGGCACCTTACGAGGCGTTGTATGGTTGACCTTGCAGATCACCAGTGTGTTAGACCGACGTTGGTGAAACGACCATGTTAGGGCCCGAGCTTGTACATGAGACCACAGAAAATATCAGCACGGCCCGTAAACGTTTAATAACCGCCTAAAGCCGTCAAAAAAGTTATGCAGATAAAAGAAGAAGACCGTTAGCATTTGAGGTGGGAGATCACGTATTTTTGAAAGTTTCACCGAGAAAAGGTCAAATGAGGTTTGGTAAGAGTGGGAAGTTATCGCCGCGTTTTATGGCCTGTTTAAAAATCTTGATAGAGTCAGGGAAGTGGCCTACCATTTAGCATTATCGCCGCAATTGGCCTTGCTACACAATGTTTTTCACGTGTCTATGTTGCGTAAGTATGAGCCGGACCAATCCCGTGTCTTAGATTGGACGGAGTTGAGGGTTGACAATGATGTTACCTATGAGGAAAAACTGGTGAAAATCCTTGACACCAAAGAACAAGTTTTACGGGGGAGGACCATTCAATATGTAAAGCAGTTATGGCTACGCCATGGCGTTGAGGAAGCTACGTGGGAACGAGAATCGGAGGTTCGTAGAAATTATCCTGGGTTGTTTGGTTCATGAGGTGTGAGTAATTTCGAGGACGAAATCTCCTAAGTGGGGGCAATTCTAACGATTCGGACCCTAGTTAACTTGGGAAATTTAATTAAAATATATATGTTATGTCTCGTGGAAATGTTTGGGAGTATAAATCATGCACGAAAGTTCATTTTTGAACTAGTACACGTTCGTAGTGATCGTTAAAGGTGGAATAATGTTGGAAAATTCGGTTGGGTGATGTTGTATGGCTCAGTTGTAGCCTTAGTGAAGATGGAGATCGCAGTTCAGGATTGACCGCTCGAGCGGGGTCCTGAGCGCTCGAGCAGTGGAGTGGCAGAGAGTTCCTGCAGGGTGACCGCTCTAGCAGTGGAGGTTCGCTCGAGCGAACTGTTGTGGATCTATTTTTTTTAAGGGTCGCGTGGATCCTTTTGTTTCATTCCTTTCGTTCCTCCCACTCTCTAAAGCAAGGGTGAAGGTTAGGGTTTAGGTTGGAGAGCTTATAGAGGTTTGTTTAACCTCTTCGGGGTGAGTTTCTTGCGTTCCTCTCCGCGATTCAACCGTTGGAGAGCCGATTTTGGTCTTGAAAGACAATATTCTCACCATATGGTTGGAGATCTTCGTGATTGGAGCTCGTGTGAATCTTTTTCTCATGGATCTAGCATCCCAAAGGTAATATTCAAGACTTTCTTTAAATGTTTATGCGATATGTGTCGTATATTTTAAGTTTATGAGTATGCGAGCATGAAATTTGAGTTCTCTTGAAACCCTAAGTTGAGTTTGATGATAATGGAGGCTAGGTTTTGGATTTATGAGAGTTTTAACTTCATCCTATCTTGATATTGTTCTTTCTTCTAATTGGAACAAAAAAATGAGAATCTAGGGTTTGGGACTTGATTTAAACCATGGAAATTGGGGGTTTGGGTTTAAAGCATTGGTATGATGAAATTGATATGATTAATGATTAAATTGGGAGTTATTGAAACTTCTTGTGAGCTTTATTTCATGAATTTAAGTGACACTAGTTGATGTCGAGCCGAAAGTGCAGTTTGGTTGAATAAAACCAATGAATCTGTGAAGTTGGTGCCATATAACGATTAATCCGAAGTTTGAGCCCTATAGCATTGATTATGTGAATGATGAAAATGTATAAATGATACGGGTTGGACGAGAGGAACCCTTGGGGTTGGACTCGTGCATGCGTGCGTTCTGTGATATATATATATATATATATATAGGGCCGATTTACGATCCAAGGGATCGTTTGAGGTTGGGCACTAGTTGCTCCATGGTGAAAGATCAAAAATCTGCGCAGATTGGATTCTCTGGCCGCCGACTAGTGAACCGGGAAAGGACGTTAGTCATGTCGGGGTATAGAACGTCTCGTTACTATGGGGGGCCTGTGTGGCCGAGTTGGTTGTAACGTTACGCGGGTCTATAGGCTCGTCCGGCGTCGGCACCTGAATTTGTTAACCACGAGTTGGTGAAATACAAGAAATGCCACTTTGTGTGTAGGCGTGTGTTATAAATTATCGGGTTGGCAAATTCATAAATTAGGAATTGAAGGTGTTAAATGTATTTAGTTGATAGAGAACAATAAACTCGTTTTGTACAAACCGTGTTATGCACGGAAAATTTACTTTGGAATGAAAGATGGGAATTCTATTAAATTTATGCGTATATCCTGCATAACCATTTTTGCATGTCAAGCATATATTCAATGTTAGTCATGTTCTACGAGTTTCGGCTCATGTTGTTTAACAACATTTCATGTAATAACGGAAAGAAGGCCGTGGAGTAAGACCATTGGTTGATGGCTTTTTGGAAAGTTGATAGGATTACATTGTCTCCTTAAATAGTTAATTTTTGAGAAATGAGAGTGTAAAGATGTAATTCTTTTTGGGTACTTGGATTATTGTAATTATGAACTAAAATACCGACGCTGTAAGACCTTAAGGTCATATGTTCATGTGATGCGTGCAAGTGAGGATGTACTTATTTGGTTGGGTTGAATGTTTTGATCCATCTATGAATGATTTTTGGCAGCAATGTTTGGCTTATGATAAAGAATGATTTGGTTCTCAATTACTTGTTTTCTTGCCACAGTTTTACTCCCTCTATACAGGTTTAATAAAATCATTTATTTGAATCTTGTTTCCAAAATATAGACAATTTTCACAATTTTTGGGCAAAAACTCTCAGGTGTGTCACTGCTCGAGCAGTGCGGCGTCTGCTCGAGCGGTCTCCGCTGTGTTTCACCGTAAAAAATTATTTTAAATCAAGTTTCTCATAAGTGGATTTTAAGGCATAAATGGGTTATTCAAAGGTACAGTTTTTAAAGAAAGGATTTTCACATCTGTTTGGTTTCAAAAACATATTCGAACTATATTAAAATAGGACCGAAGCATTACAAATGGTATCAGAGCATTAGGTTCTAACACCTAGGAACTGTGGAGTTGCTTGATCCATTGTGTGAGAGTTTGCATTGATGTGTGACATTCATAACTTGGTATGCTAGCATGAGGCATCTAGAGTATAATTGGACATTCGCATGCTATGTGTTGTTTGGGCAAGGAGGTTGGACTTTTAGGATGATATGTTTGACCCTTGGGCGGCCAGTCGACTGGTTTTGGGTTCGAGTTAGAAAGGCATTTGGCCGAAGTCTATTCTAACTAGAAATATGAATGAGTTAGCTGGATTGACGTGTTATTCCGATTAGTCCCCCTCGTTATGTGTTGCATAAGATGTATTAATATGATGATTAGGGTGCAGTGATGTCTTGTTGAAGAGTGATGTCATCTGTGAGAGATGAATTTATATGGGCTTATATTGATACCTCTCCTTGTTCTTTCTTAATCGTAGAGATGATGCTGAGACATGGTAGGGACCGAGGTCATGGCCGAGGTCGTACGTTTGCCCAAGTTGCGAAAGAAGGGGATGACCATGCCCCGTAAGAACAAGTGGGCGGTGTTGATGTTGTTCAAGAAATGCTTGCTACAATGAGTGTGATGGCCGAGGTGACTAGGGCTAGAGTGAGGGATCCTGAGCCGAGGGCCTCTGTAGCAATGAAGGAATTCCAGCGGTTGGATCCTCCAACTTTCTTTGGGGAGCCAGACCCTAAAGTTGCTACTGAGTGGTTGGAGGTAACCACGATGATCTTGAATACCTTAGAGATCGGGGAAGGTGAAGTACGCGTCAGGTTGGCGGCGTTCTAACTTTGAGAAGATACCATAGAGTGGTGGAAGTTTGCTAAGACCACTGTAGATGGCACGTGGACAGCTTTCACCAGAGTCATTTTAGAAAAGTATTTTCCAGGTTCTACACGGGATGTGTATCGGGAGGAGTTCCTTTCTCTTGTTCAAGGGAATCTTACCGTGATCCAATACGAGGCTAAGTTCGAAAACTTGTTACGGTTCGCACCCAAAATGGTGGCAACGGAGGACCTGCATACTAAGAGGTTTGAAAGAGGTCTTCGACCTTCGATCATGGACAGAATTGCAGTGTTGGGTTTTTGAGTTTACACTAAGGTTGTGGAATCCGCAATCCGAGTAGAGAATGCAATGGCAGCGACCCGCAAGATAAGGGAGAGTAAGTCACATCAAGGGATTTTTGGTGTTCAGTCTGAAGGACGTTAGGTGAAGAGGCAAAAATCAGGGGAATCGAGTTCTTATCCCATGGGATCGTAGTTTCAGCCACAATCGGCATCCGCACTGTCTATGGGTTCATCCGAACATTTTGAGTGTATAGAGTTAGTATGCTATGCATGCAGACAGCCAGGACACCGCGTAAAGGATTGTCAACAAAGAGGACAGCAGCAGCAACTGCAGAATCAGGCTCAGGGGAGGACCCCACCTTTATGTTTTCAGTGTGGCCAGATGGGTCACATCTGACGAGATTACCCTCAGGGAGGGAATGTTCAGGGTACTGATGGAGCATATCGGGTACAGTCATCGTAGGGATGACAGGGTCATGGTTAGTCGCAGCAACAGTCGGGGGTACAGTCAATGAGGACAGTAGGAGGAGCTACCTCAACCCAGTCAGTAGGCAGCCAATAGCCAGGAGTAGTGGGGGGCAGAATCAGGGGAACCAGGGACGTGTGTATGCTCTTGTGGAGCCCAATACATCGGTAGCACCGGTTGTGCCAGATACCGCAGCTAGTCCTTCGATCATACGAGGTACCTTTCTAGTGTACCATTCTTGGGCCAATGGTCTTGTCGACACCAGAGCATCACATTCTTTCATTTCATCTGCATTTGCATCTGCACGGGGGTTAGAGGTAGATGTGTTGGATAAGGCCTTATGCGGAGAGACACTATTGGATGAGGTTGCTGTGTTGAGGCGCATCTGTAGAGATTGTGAGATGGAGGTTGCCGACCATCGTTTGGTATTCAATTTTATTGTGATCGATATGTTATCGTTCGATATTATCTTAGGAATGGATTGATTGATGACCTTTCGAGCCCACATTAATTGTGGCCGACGACGGGTGTTTATTTGCACTCCGGAGGGAGATTCTTTTTATTTTGTGGGTGACTGGGATAGTGGTTTAGCACCTAGACCTCTTGGATCACGGGGCCAGGATAGCCTCAATCTCCTTTTCTCTGCCCTATCTATAGGTGAGACTAGTTCCACTCATGGAGAGCTTCCTCCCGTTGTTTATGAGTTTCCAGATGTGTTTCCAAACGAGTTGTTTAAACTTCCACCACGGCGAGAGGTTGAGTTTTCCATAGATCTTATCCCGAGGACTACCCCCATTTCTATGCCTTCCTATCGCTTTGCACCAGCCGAGTTAGTAGAGTTGAAAGTGCAATTCAAGAGTTGTTAGATAAAGGGTTCATCCGTCCTAGCGTGTCTCCGTGGGGAGCCCCAGAACTGTTTACAAAGAAGATAGATGGATTGTTACGTCTTTGTATAGATTATCGTAAGTAGAACCAAGCGACTGTTAAAAACAAATACCCTATGCCGCGTATCGACGATAGTTGTATGGAACGATAGTTGTGAGCTCGCCTTCTTGACATTGAAGATGCTACAAATAAGTACACCCATTCTGACTATTCTGGAGAGAGGACTCAGTTATACCGTTTACTGCGACGCATCGCATGAGGGATTGGGTTGCGTGCTGATGCAACTAGGTATGGTGGTGGCCTATGGATCGAGACAGCTGAAAGTTCACAAGAGGAATTACCCTACGTATGACTTGGAGCTCGCAGCAGTGGTCTTTGCCCTTAAGAACTGGAGACATTACCTATATGGGGAGTGCTTCGAAGTGTTCTCGTACCAAAAAAGCTTAAAATATTTGTTCTCATAGAAGGATCGGAATTTACGTCAGAGGAGATGGATGGAGTTCTTAGGAGATGATGACTTTGACCTCCAGTATCACCCGGGCAAGGCGAATGTAGTAGCCGACGCCCTCAGTCAAAAATCCTTGAGTACGCTAGCAAGGATAGCAATTAGAGAGTGGAATATGCTCGGAGAAGTTGGAGAATACGACCTTCGTTTAGGAAAGTCCGACGAGAGTGTTGCCCTGTTTATGGAAATTTCTCAACCTACTCTTGTCCGTCATGTTGTGGAGGCACAACAAGTGGACGCTGAAAACTTGATGTTCTAGGAACAAGTTTTAAATGGCGAGAGTGCCAAGGAGTGGACTATCCACCCCGATCAAAGCCTGAGATTTATAGGAAGGATCTTTGTGCCGGAGACGCTTCGGGAAGACGTGTTACACGAGTTTCATCATTCACGCCTGGCGGTGCATCTGGGTAGCACAAAAATGTATCATGACATACCTAGGAAATTTTGGTGGAAAGGTATGCAGAAAGATGTTGCGGTTTTCGTTTCGCGCTGTCTCACGTGTCAACAAGTGAAAGCCGAGCACCAAAAACCAACGGGTCAGTTGCAACCTTTACCAGTGTCATAGTGGAAATGGGAAAATATCGCTATGCATTTTGTCTCAGGTCTTCCGAGATCACCAAAGGGGCATGATGCCATATGGGTTGTGGTGGACAGATTAACTAAGTCGGCACATTTCCTACCAATCCACATGAAGTACTCGGTTGATAAACTTAGTAAGCTCTATATACGCAAGATTGTTAGACTCCACGGGGTACCAATTTCTATTGCTTCTGATCGAGACCCTCGTTTCACGTCACATTTTTGGCAAAGTTAGCAGTCAGCTATGGGAACGAGCCTACTTCTTAGTACTTCTTTTCACCCCCAGACGGATGGCCAGTCGGAACGCACCATTCTGATACTCGAAGATATGTTACGGGCGTGTGTTTTGGATTTTCGTGGGTCATGGGAGGACCACTTACCATTGGTAGAATTCGCCTACAATAATAGTTCCCAATCGAGCATTGATATGGTACCTTACGAGGCGTTGTACGGTAGACCTTGCAGATCACCAGTGTGTTGGACCGACGTTGGTGAAACGGCTTTGTTAGGACCCGAGCTTGTACGTGAGACCACATGAAAGATCAGCACGGTCCATAAACGTTTAATAACTGCCCAAAGCCGTCAGAAAAGTTATGCAGATAAAAGAAGAAGACCGTTAGAATTTGAGGTGGGAGATCATGTATTCTTTAAAGTTTCACCGAGAAAAGGTCTAATGAGATTTGGTAAGAGTGGGACGTTATCGCCACCTTTCATCGGCCCGTTTGAAATTCTTGATAGAGTCGGGGAAGTGGCCTACAATTTAGCATTACCGCTGCAGTTGGCCTCGGTACACAACATTTTTCACGTGTCCATCTTGCGTAAGTATGAGCCGAACCAGTCCCATGTCTTGGATTGGACGGAGTTGAGGGTTGACGATGATGTTACCTACGAGGAAAAATCGGTGAAAATCCTTGACACCAAAAAACAAGTTTTACGGGAGAGGACCATTCAATATATAAAGGTGTTATGGCTACACTATGGTGTTGAGGAAGCTACGTGGGAACGAGAATCGGAGGTTCGTTGAAATTACCCCGGGTTGTTAGGTTCATGAGGTGTGCGTGATTTTGACGACAAAATCTCCTCAGTTGGGGAGATTGTAACGATTCGAACCCTAGTTAATTCTGAAAATTTAATTAAAATATATATGTTATGTCTCGTGGAAATGTTTGGGGGTATAAATCATCCACAAAAGTTCATTTTTGAACTAGTACATGTTTGTAGTGATGGTTGAAGGTGGAATTATGTAGGAAAATTTGGTTGGGTGATGTGGGATGGTTGTATGGCTCCGTTGTAGCCTTAGTGAAGTTGGAGATCGCAGTTCAAGATTGACCGCTCGAGCGGGGTCCTGACCGATCGAGCGGTGGAGTGGCAGAGAGTTGCTGGAGGGTGACCGCTCGAGCGGTGGAGGTCCGCTCGAGCGGACTGTCGCGGATCTATTTTTTTTAAGGGTCACGTGGACCCTTTTCTTTCATTCCTTTCATTCCTCCCTCTCTCTAAAGCAAGGGTGAAGGTTAGGGTTTAGGTTAGAGAGCTTATAGAGGTTTGTTTAGCCTCTTTGGGGTGAGTTTCTTGCGCTCATCTAGGTGATTCAACCGTTGGAGAGCCGATTTTGGTCTTAAAAGACGATGTTCTCACCACGTGGTTCGAGATCTTCGTGATTGGAGCTCGTCTGAAGCGTTTTCTCGTGGATCTAGCATCCCAAAGGTAGGATTCAAGACTTTCTTTGAATGTCTATGTGATATGTGTCGTATATTTTAAGTTTATGAGTATGCGAGCATGAAATTTGAGTTCTCTTGAAACCCTAAGTTGAGTTTGATGATAATGGAGGCCAGATTTTGGATTTATGAGGGAT
>JAOTRH010174108.1:0-12279 GCA_034768845.1 Heliamphora exappendiculata | reverse complement strand
ATTCAGTATTTTAAGAATATGATGACGCAGTGCATTAAATTTTTCGATATCATGTTAATGTTAACCCTTGTACTTGCAACCCAAATCATATGATAAAAATTATCAAGATCCCGAAAATATAATAAAATCAGGTGATTGGCGGTGATTTAGGCGGGTAGAATTTTGACATGTGTTCCAATGTAACTGCGGCATCCGAACGGATCTGCCAATCATGAGGAAGGGTCCCACCCAGATATAAAATCAAGGGACCATCAACATTGATTGATTGAGAATCATGTAGATCATATGGGTGGTTGAGGCTGATAATGCAAAACACGGCATAGACAAATAAATCTGACCTACTTATATTCTTATTATATTTTTATATTGCTTTAACTATAAATTTTAGTATATGATATATAATAAATTTTACAAATTAAATCAATAAAAGAGTATATTCACCAAATGCAATGAGATGTTTACACATAATACATAAATATTTCTATTAGTGGATATATTATATAGAAATATGTGTGTTTCGAAATTTTGCTTTTCGAGAATTCTTTAATTACGCATGTTATTGGCATTTTTTTTGCTCACTTTTATAACCACCATTCCTTACGAATTGGGAGGTTGAATACTTCAGAAATATTTATGGGCAAGTTATTTGGAATGCTCTAAGGTATGAAAGATTAAATACATGTTGTGGCCTAATTGGTGTAAAATAAGTGTAATCAATTTACTCTCAACGGTTCATTACTTGGCTTAGGAACACTAAGCCCATCAGGCTAAGGTCCAATTCTCAAACAGACTAAATAAGAATTGTTTTCTTACCGAGTTTAGGCCCATTACCCAATGAGCAATGGTTAGAGGTGGTTATTATTTTACTCCCGTTATCCAGTGTGAGCGTTGTTAGTATTTTATTTTATGAATTACATAATTTTTTCATTAGTACCAATGCTTCAAGTTCAAAGTCAGACCTGTAACCGTGCGACCAATCTTCCCTATTTTTATCAAACCAACGTATGTTTCCTGTATGAACGGGGAGCAAAGATTCAGTAAAAACAAATATCTCTTCATCAAACTACAAAGATAGACCATAAATTTATTACAAGAACCAAGAAGAGAAGTGCAGCAAGAAAGATTCAAAAGAACACACATCAACATATCATAAACTTAGTTCCGACGATATGTTTTACCTTTTCAACTCTTTCAAACTTCCTCTTAACGTCCAATACTTTATTTCTTTACTCATCACACACTTTCAAGTGTTATTATCATTCCAGTTCTGAATTTCAATGCAATTTTCATTTCCTTTCTATTCCAAATCTTTATTTTCCAAGCACCATAAAAAATGTCATCCAAATGACAGCCATTGTAGCTCAATGCCGGACCTTCAATTCTTCATATTCTCTAAAATAACTGCAATTGAACTCAAACTCAAAGTTGACACCAGTTCATCCCCTTTTCCTTTTTTTTTTATTTTTTATAATTGATATAACCATCCAATCCAGATCTGAAAACACTCACTGACTAGTGCATTTTATCTGTTATCGAAAGGGAAAGTTGTATCCCCAATAAATTAAGAGTAGATTCAATTTGAAGCATTCACTCACAGGCAAGCAAATATATATATAGGACTGCGTTTGTGCACAAAATGGAATTCAAAGATAAGACATTGGTTACATAGCTTCTAATATATATATATATATATATGTGTGCGCGCGCGCGCGTTGTATGTCTTGTTTTCGACATAACTCATATAATTTTGGTTTTAATTGCATAAATTTGGATTAGATTATAGTAATAATCCACTTCAATATGTATAGAGTTAAATAATTATATAGAAATTACAGTCAAGCCTATATACATCATGCATAGGATTTCTAGGAGTTTTTAGTGGATGTATGTGCTGAGTGAGTAAAAGAGATAGAAATGTAGACAGAGACGAAAAAATATCAGAAGTACTAAGGTGACTCTTAAATAGGAAATCGACATATTTTTCAAGGCTCGGGCTTCATTTGTTGGTTATTTCTCTCATAATTGTACATTTTAAGGTTATAGTAAATTATCTCGCATTTGCGGCTATAAGGACGACGTGCCAAACCATGTAAATTTATGTGCAATTTTCTCTTTGGTCTGCATAGTTTTCTTTTGTTTGCGTTCGAAAATTGATAATTAAATCTCAACAATACACATATTAACCATGAAAGAAACCCTACCGGCAAAAAAAAAAAAAAGAAGCTAATCGGAAGAAGGACTTTGCGTTAGCGTGCTACTTCCCTACTTGGGCCGCATGGGGCTCCATCAGATTTTGTGTGTGGCCATTTGGGCTTGACTGCTTTCGGCTGCTCGTTGTTGGGCTATTGGGGCCCAAGAGAATTTTGAGGATGAAGAATGTCGCTCACCCTGTCGCATTCATTAACTTAACTTTAAGTCATTTTTTATTTTAAATTATTTTAATTTAAATAAGTAAAAAAATGTTTAATAATTTTAGTGGCGATTTAAAGGTTAAAAATTTATTTAGCTTAATGTAATGTTAAGTTAAAGGTAATAAAATAATAAGTCAAAAATATTTAAGTGTATGTTTGGGATAGTTTTTTTGTTGGCTTTTTATTGTTTTTTTTTTTTTGTCTTTTTTGAACTTTTTTGTGTTCTTGGTCTAATTTTATACTTTGTCGATTCGTCATGATAAAAAGAATTTAAAAGTATAGCCGTTTTGACTAAAGTTGAAAAAAATCACTAAAAACAAAATAACGGGTTTTTTTTTTACTTATATGATTTTTTAAGATTTTTTGTTAAATGTTTTTAACTTTTCTAATTTCTTGTAACGAGAGAAATTCAAAAAGTATCATCGTCTGAGTTAATACAAATATTTTCTAATAAAAAAAATCATATGAAAAAAAGATATTCCACAAACTTTTATATTTAATATAAATCTTATTTAATAGATCTCGAAGAGTAGTTTCAAAAATATAATTTTTATAAAAAAATAGATGTATATAATAAAAAGTTATGATATGTTTAAAATTATATAAAAATATTTTATGTTAATAAATAAAAAAGGTCAATAAATAAAAAGACAAGCTAAAATTCTCAAATGAGAGAAATATAGTTTCTTGAGCTTTAAGCCAAATGGAGTTTTAAAAATATAATTTTTATAAAAAAATGGATGTGTATAATAAAAAGTTATAAATTATTTAAAATTATATAAAAATGTTTTATGTTAATAAGTAAAAAGGCCAATAAATGAAAAGACAAAAAACTAAAATTGTCAAATAAGATAAATATAATTTTTTAAGTTTTAAGTCAAAAAACTTTAAATTCATTTTTAAGTCAAAAACCAAATGAAACCATTATATTAATAATCTACACCTTTCCTCGTTTAACAAAATAAATGATAAATAAATAAATAATTTGTTATTTGTTCCATCGTATTGAATTAATTTTTATTTTTTTATAGATGATTTAGACCTATAAATTTATTAAATGACAAGCGTTCAAAGAATAACATTCAGGGTGAGTGTTGTGCGGGGTGCGTAGCACTTGGTGCTGCGTGTTAAAACGGTATCGTTTAACGTGTGAAATAGACAACTTATTTATTAATCAAAACGACATCATTTTGAATAGATCAGTTGAGAATTTTAAGTACACAAATTACTTAAGAATTTTATGAACTGAATGATGCTTGGGAAGACAATGTATCGTTTATAAAAATATTGTAACCGTAAACCATCACTTGAGACCAAACTTCACCATCATATTTCATAAAATGCCATTTCAATAAATATATTTACACAATTTATTCTAAAAATAATAAACTAGTAAATCACTTGTGGTTGGTCTGAAGTTTGATTATGTATATGTTCTGAACTGTGAGAGTACTCAATATTCTGAAAAAAAAATTAAGCAATTTATAATTGTATTTGCAATAAGTTTCAAATCTAAAATTTTTAAAATCAAGCACTTGAACATATTTTATATGTGACTAAGGCAGGATCGTGAAATAACTTTTTTCTTTTTTCTAATTTTCTCATGGCAAGGCTTTAACCGACCACCACACGTGTGTGCACCAATGTCTTTCTTTTTGAAGCCATTAAACCGCTCAAAATTTGGATTAATCCCATCAAAAGCAAAGTCACGTTGGAATTTGAACACACGAATCTCTAAAAAATTGATTAGGCAGCAAATGCCTACGTAGACTTTAATCCACACAAATCAAATAAAAAATAAAAACAACCGCATGAACATCAAGAATAAATGTGCTTCGACTAGTTACCTACGTCCACGAGTAAGGATAAATAATCAACTATAAATAATAAGAATTACAAGAACGCTCTCTCCATCTATCTAGCCTCAAATATAAGCCTCTTACTACACTCTCTAGCTTTTTTCTAAGCCTCTCTAGTGTATCTCTAACTCTCTTTTGTTCTTCTGTAAGATTTATGTTATAATCTCATGTATACATTAGGTTAAACTAACAACAACTGCAACCCTAGCAGCAAAAAAAAAATGCACTCCCGAATAGACCGCTTGATCAGTTTACCCATCGCTCAACCGGTCTGTCAATATGTTTTTGATTGCATTCGTTTTCTGTGTAGACTGATTGATCAGTTCCCAGGTGGTTCGATCCGTCTTTCTCGTGATAAACTTTCTTCTTCATTTTTTCAATTAAAGAATTCGAGACATAAACCTAACAAGTCAATATGGTTTCCACTGCTAGACGCTTCAAAACTTTCTAGTGCAATGATCATATTTTGTCCACTTCTGTGCATAAATTTGTAATAGCATCACCATCTACCAACTCATGCAATATCATATTTCGATACTTAAGCTACTAGTTTCACCATTTTATGGCAAAGATGCATATAACGCGTTTATATGATCAATTTAGGATCAACTTCATCCACTATTACTTTGTTTGTTTTAGATGAACAATTTTTTGCATCTAATCTCCATTGGCCCAAAATACATCTTTTTGAAATTTTTATAATATTCAATTGATGAAAAACTTTAATTGCATGACCACCGCATAAAATACCAAAATTATCAAATTTTCGACAATTACTATAGCATCTCGACCATTTTCACGGCAACGATATTGTCACTTCGACTCTTCTCATGACAACGATATTGTCTGCTTTGGGTAAAACCGATCAATCAGTCTACACAGAAAACGAATAGGTCGCCAATCCTTACATTACTCCAGTATGAACACACTTAACTAAGTTCTGTTAGGGTCTCTACCACTTGAAAAAAATGTCTTATTACTATATAAAGGTTTAAGATTTTTTTTTTATAACTTAAAAACTGCCTCTCATTTTCCAATATAAAATATCAGGATGTTACAATTACATCAAACTTGTTAACAAATTTTACCTCTACCTAACTCGTCAAATCCCATAATAAACACCACAACATACTCTGTTCTCTCTCCATACTTCTCAATCACATACTCTCTACTCACTTCATACTTGATACTTCCCCACTGTAGTACAAAATGAGGACAAGCAAAAATAAAATTTATTTGATTACATGTAAGACTGAAATAATATGAAAGAATAAGCAGGTCTTTTCAAAATAGAAAAATCTCTAATATTTAGCACAGGCTTTTGAATCCTTTTTTTATATCAATTTTTTGGGCCAAGAAGAGAGATTTGTGTGATACCAAGAGTTTGGGCTGCAGCCGTGGTGGATGACGGTGGTGATCTAGGCTTGATTTGGGCTTGAAAGACTACGGTGGTGGTGGTGGTGATATGTGGCATGATGGCGATCTGCAACAGCGTTGGTGGATGACAGTGTGATGGTGGTGATCTAGGTAGCAGCGGCAATGGAGAATAGCGTGATGGTGGTGAACTGCGCTGGCGGTGGTGGACAACAACGTGATGGTGGTGAACGATGGTAAGTGATGGTGGAGTATGGCTACAGTAGTGGCCTGCGAAGTGAGAGTAGTGAATAATAGCGAGCTCGTGGTGGATTAAAATTTTGTTGCAGCATAATAAACTGAAGTGCACAAAATCAAAGAGGATTAGCCTTCATTTGGATTGCAAGTTTGGAGAGATGGTGAATGATTTAAAAAGAAAAAGTTTGTTGTCATATAGTTTAGATAGTTTTTTTTTTAGAGGGGGAGAGGAAAGTGAATGGAAGGAAAGTGAAGGAAAAAAATAATTTCTTTTTTTTTTCCAAAATTGAAAGGATAGAGAAAAAGTGAAGAGATGAATACTATTATTTTTATAAAAGAGAAGAAGAATTATGGATTAATTAATACTCTCTTCTTTCAATATAAACGAAAGCCCTGGATTTAATTAATTTTAGATTTAAAACCACCTGATTTTGGATTTTAAAAAAAAGCACCTCATTTATGCACCAAATGGCACCGTTTTGTGCGCACACCCTCCTCGTACAGCCGTACTCAACTCATGAAAGACGCTACATGACCCAATTGTTCACTCCAATTAAAAGTGAACTGGAGAGAATCTTTACTAATTTTAAAATAAACAGTTACCATGTTCACTTATCTTCTAATAAGCTTGGGAATAAAATTTCTAAATATTTAAAATTATTATATAACAAAGCACAATGGTCAATAGCCTTGCGCAACGGTTCGGCAAACAAAACGTTCATTGGGCTTGGATAATAATAAGGTTTTGTGGCCGCCATGCGTATGTATTTTTATTTATTATATAAAATATTAAATAAAAAATAAATTTAAATTTTAAAAGTTTTTTTTTACAAAAGTTTAAAAATTACTATAAATATAAAATTATAAAAACATAATATTACGCATGAAATACTTATATATTATGCATAAAAGTTTGTACTTATAAATTTAGTAAGTAACAAATGGTTTGTGCTTAATAACTCTCATATCTCTCTTACCAGTTGATTTGTCTGGAGGAAAGAGGAGGAGCCAGCCCTCCTTTCGCCGTTCTAATTCCCATTTCTCTCGTGATTTTTTCGGTATATAAATAAGTTGCACTTTTTGTGAGTATGTTGAGCATATCTATTTCGACAGAATGCTACGACGGCTAAATCTGTTATGCGCGTAGTTTTCTGACTAGAACTACTCCGAGAGCGGTGCTCCGACCAGATCTGTTCCGTAGGCTGGTTAGATCTGTTCCGTGGTGGTTCATTCTCTCTTTTAGGCGAGTGTATTGCTTATTTTTCTTTTGTGTTTTTGTTATGTCGAGATTTGTCTATCTTGTTTTATTTTGTTTATTTTTTATTTTTTATGTCTGTTTGGTGTTCTTTACACCTTCTCCTTGTATGGGGGTTGCCTTCTCGTCGATGGTACGAATTTTTTTTCTCATCACAAGGGGAGTTCGGGGTGTTCTTCGGTCAAATTCACAGAGAAAGTATGGTGAATATGCGATTGCCGCTTTTTCTCGTCTGGACATCATCAACAAGTGTGACATTTTGGGTTTCAACTTATTTTAGAGGTCTTTAGGACCTATAAAAAATTTATAAAAGGCCATTGTGCCGATTTGTCCTTTCTCCGACCATTTGTGGTTCGACTATTGTACTCATCTCTCATTAATGGAAGAAAAGAATGTTATCAAAAAAAAATACTATCATATAAAAATAGTTTCCATAGCAACACTTGGAGTTGGTTAATAAAAACACACTAAATACACACTCTTTTTTATTTAATACATTGACCATATACATTGGGCATAAATTTATGATGTAAAAAAAAAAACTTGTATTTGTGGGTATACCAATTAAAATAGAGTTAATTGATTTTAGGTCCTACTTTTAGAAATATTTTTTAGTTAGATCCCATTCATAAGTTCACATTTCTCTTAAATCCTATTTTCAAATTCAAGATTTATTTAGATCTATTATACCGTTAGTGATAATTTCTATGATGTGTCACTTGTTTCTATAGTGATAATATTTTATTCCTTAAATATAAGAATATTGGTTCCATAATGATAATATTTTATTTCTTAAATATAGGGATATTGGTCATCCAATAAGAAAATGGTAATATTTCCATAGGTCACTCGCCACCGCCGACCGACCAACCGCTGCCGTCCAGCGCCATCAACTCCGGCGACCCCCACCAGCAATGTTGCCGTCCCAGATCTGGACCTTTTGAACCAGATCTGGTTCCGTCCCTCTCTCCGTCTCTCTCTCTCGTTTCCACCAGAGGTTCGCTCAACAGCAACCAGATCTGAGAGTCCCAGTGCACCATCACCTCCGGCGACCCCACCGCACTGTCACCGGCCACCGCCGTCTCACATCCAGCGCTCCCTGTCCTTCTCTTCGTCTCTCTCTCTCTCTCGTTTCCACTGCCGTCTCACAGAGGTTCAAAATGAGAATATTCACACTGTGAACAAGATGAGAATATTCACCACTGATCTAGGAAATTGGTGTCGACGCAACCAGATCTGGTTCAAAATAAGAATATTCACAGCGGCAAGGGCGAGGTGACTACAGCGATGGCGGTGGCTTTGTCTCCGGCGAGTCGACAATGCATAACCAAACAGAGACATCAGCGCTGCCGCCCTTGCCGTCGTCGTCTCCTCTCGCACTTGCCGTTGCTGTCTGGGCTCTGCATTTGACCACTGGGATAGTCGTACTCCAGATCTAGTTGCTCTTAAGGTTTAGAGGTGTGAGGCCATCGCCGTTCACATCCAGGCGCTGGAACGAGTTGTCGTTCTTGCCGTCGTCGTTGCTGTTGCCGTCGCCGGGGACGGATCTGGTGGTGAGGGGGACGAGCGCAATGGGTCTGGTAGTGGTAATGCTATCATAGGGAGAGAGAGTGTGTGTGTGTGTGAGATATGGAATGTGAGGCTATCAGATGAGAGATGGTCAGCGATAAATAGGGGTAATTTGAGAAATTACATTCTGATTAGAACTGTTCTTAAATGAGAATTTGTAATGGGACTTAAATATAGCTAACATATAAAAATAGGACTTAGATGAAAAGAACCCATTAAAATAGTGTGTGTATTTAGACGCTTAACTTAGGACTTGTTTGGTAATTATTTTTAAGGTGAATTTTTTGTCTTTTTACTTAGAGTCTAAAAATTCAAAAAATTTCGTTGGTCAACTCAAATGCTTTTATCTTTTTAGTATTTTTACTTTTTTACATAATTTTTTTAAAAATATTTTTATAAATATCATAACTATTATTATACACATTTATTTTATATATAGCTATTAGTCAAGATTTATCAAATAAGAACCATATTAATTATAAAATTATATAAAAATGAATTTTAAAAATTATAACAATTTTAAACCATACTTTTTGTCTTTTAGTTTAAAATCACTTTAAGTTAAATTTTTTAGCTTATTATCTTTTAGCTTAAAGTCACTCATACAATTTACCAAATGAATTTTTTACTTATTTAGTTTAAAATAACTTTAAATAAAAAAACTTAACTTAAAATCAAGTTATTAAACGAGGCCTTAGTCATTTTTTTGTACACTTTTTCCCAGTTGAGTAATAAAATTTTTTACACATTTATTCTTTTTATGTGGAGATTAAAAAATTTTCTCGTTGGTCAACTTAAATGCTTTTACACATTTATTCTCCTTGGTCAACTCAAATGTTTTTATTTTTTTAATATTTTTATTTTTTTACATAAATTTTTTAAAAATATTTTTAAAAATATCATAACTATTATTATATATAGTTAATTTTTATAATATATATATATATAGTAGTAGTCAAGATCTATCAAATAAGAATTATAGTAATTATAAAATTATATAAAAATAAATTTTAAAAATTATAACAATTATAAAATCAAGTTATTAAACTAGGCCTTAGTTATTTTTTGGTACACTATTTCCCAGTTGAGTAATAAAAGATTTTACACATTTATCCTTTTGATGTAGAGATTAAAAATTAGATTACCCCTAGTCTTTACTCAATATAATAGTATAGATTACACAAGAATAAAGTTTTGTTAATATAAATATATTTTTGAAATTGATATATATTATTTCTATAAATATTAATACACTTTTTACTTATTGTCCAAACAGTAATACTAGTAACCCTACAAAGTATTTTAAAAACTATTGATCAAATAAAATTATTTTCTGTCAAAATTGACCGAAAATATATTTTATCAAGAGACTGTATTAAGATTCGAAGTTTTATTTTAAAATTTCACTAGAAAAAACTTGGAATTGAAAAACACAAAAACTTGAAGGAAAGAAAAAGAGAATTTTATTACTAATTAAAACGAAAAAAAGTAACAATGCGAATGAATTAAAAATGCTACAATGTAAATTGAATTGACAATAAGTTAACAGCGAAGAAGGCTGATGATATCACAGTGTTGTTCTTCTCTTCTTTTTCCACGACCAATCCTATTTAGAGGCATTATAATTTCTCACTTCAAATTTTAAAAGAGTAACTGTCTTATTTCTTGAATTGTTGATAACGGTTCTCAACTGTTTTGCCCGTGAAAGTACACATGCAGTATATGTATATATATGCTTTAATGGGTAATTATTTTTTTCCTTTTTAATAAACTGGTGTTAAATGTTTTTTTTTTAAACGCATTCGTATTAATTTACCAAATAAACGCTCAACAAAATGTTTTACTTTATATAACTTGTAACAAGTCTTGTTTTGACCCGAGTCATAAAAATACATTTGTTTTGTTCGACATAATACTAATTTTTCCGTTGATAAGTTTTTCCTGGGTATGATGTAAAGTGTAAATAAAAATTCATTTAAAATTTAAAATAAATAATTTTGACTCATTTAAAGCGCGATTTAAATAACGGGCAACGAAATTTAAACTATTATTTTTTAAATCTGATTAAATTTCTAAAAAAATCTTTCTGAGGAATTAGAATTTATGTTTTCCAAAATCCCATGGAACTCTTTTTTTTTTTTTTTTTTTATAGCACTTTCGTTATAGAAATGTCATCATTTTGTACGAGTTTTCTGTACAGAGAATTTTAGCTTTCTCTTCTTTTTATTGATAAGCCCCAAAAGCTGCCTGAAATCTCGGCCCACACAGAAGATGATGACTGAAAAGAATATATATTAGCATACGCATGTATATATAGGCCTTGTTTGGCTTCAATTTTAAATCGGGCTTTAAAAAAATTAGTTTGAAAATCAAATAAATTTTAATTTTTTTTTTGTCAATCTTAACGTTTTATTTTTTTTTTTAATTATTGGATTTCAGCATTTTTACCATTTTGATTATTAACATAAAATGGATTTACATATTTTTAAAACTATTATCACTTTTATTGTTTATAGAAATTATGAGTATTTTTAAATCTACTCGTTAAGATTTATTAAACAAGATATATATTAAATATAAAATTATATAAAATTATATAAAATTATAAAAAAAAATTTTACTTAAATTTTTTTAACTTATTATCTTTTATCATAAAATTACTTTAAAATTTGCTATTTATTGGGATTAAATTGACTGACAGCAAAAGATCTAACATAAAATCAAACTATCAAACAAGATTATAGAAATGTTAATTAGGATCCAGTATATATTGACTGATAAACAATAATGCATTTGAATTTATAGATATATATATATATATAACCTTAACCGTTAAAAATGTATTAATATTTAAAAATTATTTTTATTTAGTTATAAGCAGTATTTAATAAATATTAAAAGGCGGTGCTACATGGGCCATTAGGCTAGGAATAATAAAGTAATAAAGATAAAAAAATTTAATATTAGGTTCTATTTGAGATAAATTTTTATATACTTTTTTTTATCTTTTTGTAAAAAAAGTACATTAATTTAAATAATAGTACTTTTTATAAAAGAAGAATTTTTAGATAAGACGAAAAAATTAGGTTCCATGTGAGATAACTTTTTATGCAATTTTTTTTATCTTTAGTAAAAGAAAGTACATTAGTTTATAAAATTATATTTTTTAGATTTTATAAAAAAAATATTTAAAAAATTTAAATAAGACGAAAAAACATATTTTAAAACTTTTATAAATCTTTTTTAATCTTTAATAAACTTTTTTAGCTTTAATCAAAATAGGTATATTTTTTAGATTCCATTTTTATGAGAAATTAATAAGTCAAAAAGTTTTGTTTGGCAACCCAAAGACTTTAGCTTTTTTGCTTTTTATATACGTTTTTTAATAAATTTATTTAAAAAAATTTCATAACTTTTAATATACACATCTATTTTTTTTAAGAAATATATATTTTTAAAATCTGCTCTTTAAAATCTATCAAACAGAAAATATATTGAATATAAAATTATTTAAAAATAAAATTTAAATAATTATAAGAATTTTAAATCAAAATTTTTACCTTTTGACTTAAAG
>JAOTRH010174097.1:0-12279 GCA_034768845.1 Heliamphora exappendiculata | reverse complement strand
ATTTCTTCACATTCACACATAACACATTTATTATTATTATTTTTTATTAAATCATTAATTAGTGCTAACATATTTTGACAATTACAACTTAATAATATTGTTAATTGTTATAATAATGCACTTATATTTATGTGAATGTAGTAATTAATACTACATTTCACATCTAAGTTAAATAATTATTTTTTATTTCTTTTATCTTTTTAGTATTAGTTTAATTTTACTAGCATTTATCTTTATTTCTTTTTCTTTTCTAGTAATATTAATTTGATGTCATTTTCTTTTAAGTATTAGTCTAATGTTCTTTTTCTAGTATTTATGTTTCTTTTCCTTATAGTATAGCTTACTTTCTTTTTTTTTTCAATGTAGTTTTAATTTTTTTTTAGTGTTCTATAGTTTAATGTTCCTTTTATAATTTTTATTTTTTCTTTTCTTTTTCTCTTCTTTAATAGTAGTATTATTTTTCTTTTTAGCATTTTTTTTCTTCTTCTTGTAATGTAGTCTTATTTTCTTTTTCTTGTAATGTAGTCTTATCTTTATCTTTCTTTTTAATGCTCAATTTTCTTTTCTTTTAATGTAGTTCTATCTTTCTTATTATTAGTATTTCACTTATTTTTCTTTTCTTTCCTTTTTATTGCTAATATTACTTTCTCTTCATATTTTTCTTTTCTTTTATTTTGTCAAACCTAAAAAATCACAAAAGTCTTTTAAGTTAATTTTTGTCAGTATAAATTTTTTCTTATTGTAGTAGTTTTCTTCTCTTTTCTTTTCTTTATTTTATTTTATCCCTTTTAAGATGTAAAGTGTAAATAATTAGATTTTCTTTTCTAATAGTATAATAATATTTTCTAACTTCTTCATTTTACAATGATTTTCTTTATAAACTTTTATTTATTTATTTATTTTCTTTAAACTTTTAAATTTTCTTTGTTAAGAAACCATTATTTTCTTTGTTAAATAAGTTTTTTCTTTACCTTTAGTGTTAAAAGCTCACCCTATTAATGTTTCTCTAAATGTATGTTTATCCATATTTTGGGCTACTTTCTCTAGATGCACATTTAGGATAGTTTAGATCATTTTATTAGCAATTCATGTTTAAGTAATTTCTAACACCTTCTAGCATGTTTTTTTTTGATAATTTAGTTTATTTTGATGAAATTGTATGTCGGTGTGCTCCTTGTATCATTTAGTTAGAAATTGCATGCCGTAGGACTTAGAATTTTATCATTTTATTTGTTTTGATTTGGAGTGCTATGTACATATATTATGTATTTTTCATATTTAATTTTGGATGTTTTCTCTTTACCTTTATTTTTTTTATTTGCATGCATTTGAGAAATCTTATAAAAAATCAATGATGATTAGTAGATGCAAACCTTACGATTGAGCGAACGGGGTGCCTAACACCTTTATCAATTCGTACCTTAGCCACCGACCCCTTTTTCTCAGGTTAACATTTTTAATATTGGTAAGTTATTTTTGTTTTT
Organism: Heliamphora exappendiculata; assembly: GCA_034768845.1. Lineage (NCBI taxonomy): Eukaryota > Viridiplantae > Streptophyta > Magnoliopsida > Ericales > Sarraceniaceae > Heliamphora > Heliamphora exappendiculata. The sequence goes on along the minus strand of JAOTRH010174097.1, from coordinate 10,795 downwards.
CTTAATTTTTTTCAAAAACTAAGTGGACACTCAATTTTTAACAAAAAAGAGATTTTTAAAATTTGACTTTCAAGGTGTTAAAATCTTTTTCAAACATCTTTGAATGTCCTTATTTTTGAACCATTTTCAAAACTCTTAAATTCCAACACCACACCTTCATAACGCCTTGGGAAATCTATTGTTATAGGGTAATGCCATTCGGACTAAAAAATGAAAGAGAAACCTACCAAAAGGCTGCAACCACGTTGTTGTATGACAAGATACACAAAGAGGTAGAGATATACGTGGACGACAAGATCGTGAGGTCCGTGTTGGAAGCAAAACTACCAAGATCATTATTTTTGTAAATGATTTTTGATAAAAAATAACTGGACGGGCAAACGCCGAAACGGGTTCTAGATAAAATTTTTGATGTCGAACTATCAAAATAAAGATTCGTTCAACCACAATTAATTTAGAAGAATATCTTTTACCAGTCAATTTTTCAACTACGATTTTGATTTCAAGTTGAAGCTCTTGTCAGACCTTCTACTATATTCTCTTATGTAATTTTCGAACATAATTTGGGCTACAAACCTTCGAGAGCTCGTTCCAACAAAACCTGGTCAGCTTTAGTCTTAAAAACAAGTTATGAATATGATTCTGTCTACCTACATATCTATAGGGTTATAGTAGAGACATGTGGAGTGATTATGATAAAAACTTCTAGTGAAATACAGATACCCATCCAATGGTTTCGCAATTAAGTAAACCTCACAGTAGTATCTGTAATTATGAAAATCTTGTAGCGATTTCTGCAATTTTTATAAAATACTAAATTATAGTTCACACCACTAAAGAACTGTAATTGTACTCTAAGCCATAATTTCAAAACCTTCTTGCATTGAGCTCCTGTTATTAAATGCTTAACTCATCTTTTCACGTTAAGATTCTCGATACCCGCCAATTAAATTTAATTATTAATAATTTAGTTTAATCAGTATCTTAAAATTTCTTAAGCCATTTCGCTTAACTTATTTGACCGCTTGATAATCAAATTCACCTGTAGGGTTTGATCCGATCAAAATTTATAAACTTCCTTAAGGGTGTATCGTCAATCCCGATTATTCAAGACATGAATTCTGTCAATAATTAGTATTCACTATATAAATAATATTGCTATCTAACTATCCGGGAATATAAATTCATATAAGATCGCACTCTCTAATGAATCAAAACAACTAATACTAAGGTGCCGTTTGGTAACGCTTATGTTTTCTATTTTTTATTTTTATTTTTAAATTTTTCGTAAACTGTAAACGAAAATATTTTGGTAATTATTTTTGTTTTCAAAAAATTGTAAATAGTTTTCAAAATTTTAAGAAATAGAAAAAATATGTTTTCATTTGTTTTGTAAACAAATTTTGATTGGATTCATCCATAACTGCCAACTACTACTTTTCAAATATTTATGTTACCAAACATATTTTTTTTTTATTTTTTATAAACATAAACAAAAATATATTTTTTGTTTTTCGTAAAAAAAAATATAAAACTGTAAACGTTACCAAGCGAGTCCTAAATATATGCAAATTAATAATTATTTTAAGATTAAGAATATAAGTATTATTTATAATAACTGTGGGGTGTGAATTAATTTATATAATCAGTATAAAATTAATTAACCTAATGTGTCCCGTTCAATACACACAAAATGTACTAACACAGAGAATTGGAACAATAGACGATACTATTATCTATTTTTTGTAACCAAGACAGATCTATTAAAATTTTGTACTACAGTTGTACCGATGGTATGCTCATTTTTATCTAAACTGTGAACATAAAACTTATATTTTGTAAGAATTTAAAATTTGATCTTCTGTGTGTAAGTCGTACTCTACATACTAGATTAAATACTATACAGAATATAGGACATCCACGCATAACATTAAAAAAATGATGCTCATTAAGATTCTCATAAAATAGAAAATTAATTTTATTAAAAATAAAATTAAATACTAAAAACATAATTTTCAGTATACAATCCTAACAGTCCAAGACCAAAGAAAGGCACGTTATTGTACTGAGAAAATTCTTCGAGCGGATAAGAGATGTGTTTGAACCCGCAAAAATGTGCTTTCGGAGTAATGGCAGGAAAAATATTTAGATTTATGATCACGCAACGAGGCATAGAGGTTGATCCGTCAAAGATGAAGGCTATCCTTGAAATGACTCTCCCAAGAACTGAGAAAGATGTAAAAAGCTTTTTGGGGAAGATCCAGTTCATCAGTCAGTTTATAGTCAAGTTAACCACTACCTGCGAACCTCTTTTTCCGACTCTTGAAGAAGGGGACGAAGTTTTAGTGGGATCAGCAATGGCAAGACGCTTTTGATGCCATACGGCAATAGCTACAAAATGCTCTAGTTTTGTCACCACCAGTTTCTCGCCCCAAACTCTGGGCCACGTGAAACACCCATAAATAATCAACCACAACACCCAGCCCGAGAATACACTTTCAAAATAAGTATACATGTATTGTATATAAACGTCAAACGATATTCGTTACAAGGCTCCAATGCCGAGAAACATGTATTAACCATATATGATACAGATAGAAAGAAAAAAGAAAACTATAACACTTCCACCTCTCCAGCACCTCCAGATCAACCTGCGTGACTGGTAACTGAAGAAAAGCAAATCCCACACCATAAGCCAAGGCTCTACAGAAACTAGACATGCATGCAGTATAAACAAAACATGCTAAGAAATCGAAGTGTAGGTTTAAACTTTCTTTCAAGCCTTGAAAACAGTTTGAAAATAGTTTTAGATCATGACTCACAAGAGCCATTAAAATAATTTTCACAAGCAATGGGAAAGCCAGGATAAAAAAAACCATATTTTTTACTCATAAGAGCCTTGAAAACGATTCTAATATTACAACTCTCGCAGGCTGTTAAAATAGTATTTCGACTCCGGTGAGCCGATAATACAATTTTAAAAAAATTGTTCTATCCGTCCTAATATGCAATACATGCAATCTATGATACATATAGAAGTATGCCACACAGGCAAAGGTCGATTCCTACGAGCCACGACTCCTACGAGTCACGAATGCAACACAGACAGAATTTAAACCGACTCTCTCCTGAGCCCTAACAACGTGTATACAGAAACCTCGACTCTCACCCGAGCCCTAACAGCACGTACACATAAACATCGACTCTCTCTCGAGCCCTGACCACAGATCGATCACATACAATTCATGCTTCTTCTCGGACTTTCACCGAAGGACCTTTATCTGCCCCACTATGCTTTGTCGACCAAGGTTAACAGATATCTTCACAGACTTTTGCCGTAGAACCATTATCCGCCCTTCATATGCAACTTTACGGACTTTCACCGATGGGCCATTATTCGCCCTTCATATATATAATGCAACATATGCATATAAAAGATACTCATTCACGATCACAAGGACCACATAGGACCACATACCCGTCCTACAACATACAAGAATAAAACTAATCATAGTTCTATAAACATAAGATCACGTATGACCACGACATTTCACATACAATGCCAAAATCACATAATTCACCCATATATTCCGTACATAAATAAATTAGAGTTATAAATACATAACCAGTTATGAACGCACATAACCATATAACCTCACAGCATGACGCCACCCATCACATAACCCGACACGACATCACATGCCACAGATCCGTCATTCGATACCCGAACGACCCATCCAGAAATTGAGATCCGTTCATACACCGGGACAATCAATACCCAATGCGGAGATCAACACCAGAACCTCCCTCAGACTGATTCTTACCAGAACCAAACCTTAAAATCGAACCACGAACCTACACGTCCCGAACATAACCAATACGCACACAACCGTGCCACAACTCCTCAAATCTAACTATGCACATCAACCCAAGGACGACTTCTAAACGAAACACCCGAGACCACAACACGACCCCCAAACCACCACACGATCAACCAAATCCCAAAAGGAATCTGCAGGTATTTGAATCAACTAATTCTCATAAATTAATCAATTGAATACCATAAGACGCCAATCGAAAACCAAAACCCAACCATCGAACCACCAAAACAAACACCAAACACCAAGCACCCACATAGGGCCTAGTCGCTTGGACCTCACTCCCAGTTGATTGAAAACTCTCGGGAGAAGCCAAAAACCCAAACCAGAATCTTTTAAGTCGACTGACCTCCCACAAACTCGATCTAGTTGACTGATCATGAAGATCCAGTCAATTGACCTGTCCAGAAACCATTTTAAGCCTCAATTTCCACCTCTAAACCCTTGAATCGAAGCCTCCAAACACCTATCTAACACCCTCGGACACCCGTACGCCCAAACCAAACACCAAACCCTCAAAAGAGACTCTCGAAACACGATTTCATCCATTGAAATCGACATAAAACTAGTTTTAAACCCAAAAACCCAACATAACAGAAGATCAAATCTATAGTTATCCGACCAGTGAAAATACACCCGATTACACATAGCACACATATAAAACATACAAGTCTAGAATTCTATCTCGGTGAGTTTAAAACTTGATGTCTCGATCCACGTTCAAAATTGAGCCTCGCTAGAATAGAATTGTGTCTGGATGAACGCGTAGACCGCGACACCAATAACAAGGATCGGTAGTCTGATCGTCGAAAATTGAGTCTCGGGCCCTCGAGAAGTTAGAGAGAAGACAGAGAGAAAATAGAAAACTTGTTGGAGAAGTTTTGAAAAATATCTTTATGAAAATATCTAACTCCTGATATTTATAGGCCTCTAAAATATCTTTTTTTTGAAATTTTTAAAATTCGCTCCACAACGGCCCACGGCCTCGGGAACCTACCCCGCATGCATATTTAAGCTTGATCATGCATCAAAAGCAATAAAAACATGCTCAAACGAAAACACATATTGCGCGTCCAAAAATGCCGAAAAGAAAACGGGTCAGGGTCTCACAACTCTACCCTCCTTAAAGAAATTTTGCCCCCGAAATTCAACATAAGATCAAAAGAAACAACCCTGTCGATCACAATCGACACAGGTACACGAGATAGCCAGCCAAACCATTCCTAGGATATAGTCAAACAAGATCAGGCATCCTAGACAACGACTAACTATCCCAAAGACACAGGATCTACAACTCACCCCAACCTCATGTCATCGCCAACCGCTGCCTCAACACAGCACACCACCCACAGAGTCCACCACCAACTCCTAAACAAATGCAACAAAGAAGCTGGCCCACAGGCTACAGACTTATAAAGTATCTCTGCTCGCTGAAGGCATATCTGGATCCTTCGGCACGACCGGTGCCTTGGAAGCTATGAGGGAATACGCTCGGGGCAATCCCACTCTGGCCTGTTCACCAGAACTCGGCGTTGTCGATTGCCGCACCTAAATGCTAGGGTTTTCAAGAGATTCATATTGCGTCCGCAATAATGAACAGAGCGGTCGTGAGGTTCAAAGTTTGCGGGTGAATTGCTTGGACCAGTGAACAACCAGGTTGTAAGGTTTTGAAGGTTGTGGCCTCAAAGTTCGAAAGATGTGATCTTGTGGTTTGATTTCATAAAGTACTGGACTTGGATTGCTTCCCGGTGATCGTGTAGAGATATCATTCCACTTGATTTTCATCATCGAACTTAACTGGATATGCCTAAGATTCGGTGGGGTCAAATTGGGGTGTCTACAGTTGCCCATCTTCGACATAACTTGCGCAGCAACGCCTGATGCGAGTTATGTCAAAGACCTAGAGACAACATCCATTTGACTGAGCCGCTAATCTTAGGCTACAAAACAAACAAGCATACAGATGATGGTGGTCGTGCTCGAGCTTTGGTCAAGCTGCCTATGTACCCCTTTGCTAGGGATCAGACCAAAGCGTAGTTCTGATGCAAATACAAATGATACAAAATGCAAAACATGAAGCAGGTACTAAACATGATCAACATATATCCTAAAGGTCGAGTTAAGACCCCAAGGAACACACACAAACAACAATTCAGAGATCGAGTCAAGATATAAGAACTCGGTTGGGGATAAAATAATCACAAAGATTGGGTTAAGATCCTAGAAATTATCTTGAATAGGAGAGCAACACAAATTAATAGGTTGATTCAATACCAAAAAATTCGGAACGAAAACATGACAAAAATAATTAAAAAGTCGAGCTAAGACTTTAAAATTAAATTTATCTGGAGAAAATTATAAATTAATAGGTCGAGTCAAGACTTAAAAATTTGGGATGAAAACACATGATAAAAATAATTAAAAAGTCGAGTTAAGACTTTAAAATTAAATTTAAAACCCCAAGAAACAAACACTCAAACAAACCCTTAAAAGCAATTAAAACCTCCAAAACGCAATCGTAGCAATCAAGCATGTGCCTGCAATGTCCAAACCTTGCGGTCGTAGATCTCGAAAGTCGAGATCGCGATGTGACCATTGGAGTAGGTCACGGTCTCGAGAATCTTTTGAAACAAAGGTTGCGGTCGCAACATCTGGGTGCTGTGGTTGCAATATCCAAGCGTCATAAAGACCCCCTAGACTGCGCGCGACAGCCTCATTCGCATCTTTCACTCACTATCTCTCTCTCTAACTGCTCACCCTCTCTTGAACTCTATTAAGGTTCCAAGGTTTCGAAGACATTCTTTTTGCTTTTCTTAGCATTTTGGCTATCTCATTCACATGGCGGGCCACAGTGACGACATCTTTAGGGCATGGTGAGGACCTTTTTCTTTCGATATCTCTTCCTTCGGTGCTATTAGAGGGGCCAGCTTTAGCGTTCCTACTGGTGGGATTTCTGTGCCTCAGCCTTCCACCGCTATAGGGGCTATGGACATACTTGCGACCGAGACTCAGTGGTCTTTTCTTTGTGCTGTCGAGGACTATGATAGAGCGGCACGGGCAGCAGCCACATTACAAGCAACAGCCGTAGCACAAGCAGCAGAAAATCAGGTGGCGGCGGAGCAGGCGGCTGCTGACGCTGAGATTGCTGATTTATTGGATCCCCACGCTGGTAAGGGCATCCCTACTCCTTTTGACCCTCGTCATTGCGCTCCAGCTCCTCACCGTCTGATGTCCACCTGGAGGTGGAGATACGAGCCTCCAGTTGGTGACATTGCTCTCGACCTTCTTCTCCGCGAGCCATAGGACCACTTCTCCTGCTATAATCATGCGACAAGTCCTTTTTTCTTCTTTTCAATTTAGGATGTTGAAGCATGCTTATATTTGAACATAGATGCATGGTTAGAATACCTTGATACTTGCGATGTGATGTATGCGATTGAAGAACTTGTAACCAATTGCCCCAGTTCAAATGCAATGACATAATCAATGTAATAAGCCATAGGGACTTATAATGGAACATGTAATTCAAACACACTGTTAATATTAAAAAGGACAAGCCTGGATATTGAATTGAGGACTAAACAGATTACCTGAGCAACTGGAGATTTTGGATAAACAATTAGATGTTAGGGTTTAGAACATGAGCGTCTGGGGGGTAGGATTTTGAACACTAGGGTTTTAAAATATAGATGCCTGAGGAGCAAGGTTTAAAAAAACATATAGGTGCCTGAGGAGCAGGGATTAGGTTACCTGAAGAGCAGGGTTTTGGCAAACCTTAGGATCGTCTCACGAACATAGGAACGAGATAATGCTTCGCACATGATTAGGATTTGGAATAGAGTTTAACTGGTGCATTCGGGCTTAAAAAAACCTAGGGATCGTCTCACGAACCTAGGAGCTAAACAACGTTTCGCATACGACTAGAATTTGAAATGGGATTTTTCTGGTGCACCAGAGCTTAAAAAACCTAGGAATCGTCTCACGAATCTAAGACATAGACAATGCTTTGCATATGACTAGGATTTGATACGGGGTTTGCTTGGCGCACCAGGGTTTTAGAAAACCTAGGGATAGTCTCACGAACCTAAGACCTAGACAATACTTTGCATATGACTAAGGTTTTATACGAAATTTTCTTGGTTCATCTAGGGATCGTCTCATGAACCTAGAACTTAGACAACGCTGCACACCAAGGCTTTAGAAAACCTAGGGATCGTCTCATAAACGTAGGACATAGACAATGCTTCGCATATGACTAGGATTTGAAATGAGATTTGCTTGTTGCACCAGGGCTTTAAAAAACCTAGGGATCGTCTCACGAACCTAGGACCTAGGCAACGCTTTGCATATGACTAGGATTTGACTTGCCTGGTGCACCAGGGCTTTAGAAAATCTAAGGATCGTCTCACGAACTTAGGACCTAGACAACGCTTTACGTATGACTAGGATTTAAGTTGCCTGGCACACCGAAGCTTTAGAAAACCTAGAGATCATTTCACAAACCTAAGACCTAGACAACGCTTCACATATGATTAGGATTTGAAACTGGATTTTTCTGGTACACCAGGGTTTAGAAAATCTAAGAATCGTCTCACGAACCTAGGACCTAGACAATGCTTTGTATATGACTAGGATTTGATTTTCCTGGCGTACCAGGGCTTTAGAAAACCTAGAGAACGTCTCACGAACCTAAAACCTAGACAACGCTTCGCATATGACTAGGATTTGAAACAGAGTTAGCTTGGCGCACCAAGACTTTAGAAAACCTAGGAATTGTCTCAAGAACCTAGGACCTAGACAACACTTCGCATATGACTAGGATTTGATTTGCCTGGCGCACCAGGGATTTAGAAAACTTAGGAATCGTCTCACGAACCTAGGACCTAGATAACGCTTTGCATATGACTAGGACTTGAAACATAGTTTGCCTGGCATACCAGGACTTTAGAAAACCGAAGGATTGTCTCACGAATCTAGGACCTAGACAACGGTTCGCATATGACTAGGATTTGATTTGCCTGGCGCATTAGGGCTTTAGAAAACCTAGGAATTGTCTCACGAATCTAGGACCTAGATAACGCTTTGCATATGACTAGGGTTTGATTATTTTTCTTTCTTCATTCTCTTTTGCATTTGATTTGTTTTGACGATTTTACTGTATCTTATAATCATCTTCTTTTTACTTTTTCAGGCTGGCAGATACATTAAAGGTTTTGGCAACACCGGTGATGTTCTAGAGTGGTACGCAACTCTTCTCGACCCAAGCCGTGCTTACATCGTTGGATATGATTTTTCACACTTTATACTGTTGTTGGGTGAGACTAGCAACGACTAAGTTCAGTTGACCGCACTGGCCAAGAGGTGGTGGGTTATCACCAATACCTTCTACTTCTCCATATTCGAGGCCACTCTATTGTTAGGGTTGTATACTAAAAATTACGAATTTTGTTGGTTTTAGTATTTAATTTTATTTCTTAATAAAATTATTTTTTATTTTATGAGAATCTTAATTAGTAATATATGCAATATCATTTTTTCAAATGTTATGCATGGATGTCCTTTATTCTGTATAGTATTTAATATGGTGTGTTGAATACGGCTTGCACACAGAAGACCAGATTATAGATTCTTGCAAAATATAAATTTTTATTCACAGTTTATATGAATTTGGACAAATTATCGGTACGACAGCACATAATTTTAGTAGGCCTGTCTTGGTTACGAGAAAGAGATAATAGTATCGTTTATTGTTTTGACTCCCTGTGATAGTACACTTTGTGTATATTGAATACGACTATATTAGGGCAATTAATTTTATACTGACTATATAAATTAATCCATACCTCAAGATTATTATGAGTGTTTATCCTATTAATTTTGAAATAATTATTATTTGCATATATTTAATATTTATTATTTTGATTTATTAGAGGGTGCGATCTTTTATGGGTCAATATTCCCAGTGAGTTGGATAGCAATATTAATTATATGGTAAATATTAATTATTGACGAAATTCACATCCCAATTGCTCGGGATTAACGATATTTTCTTAAGGAAGCTTATAAATTTTGACTGGGCTAAATCTTACAGGTGAATTTAATTATCCGGCAGCCAAATAAGTTAAGTGAAAGGGTTTAAGAAATTTGAAAGATGCAGATTAAATTAAATTATCAGTAATTAAATTTAATTAACGGGTATCAAGAATTTTACCATGGGGAGATAAGTTAAGTATTTAATAACAGGAGCTCGAATAATCGATTTTAAGAATGTGGCTGGGAGTGAAATTACGATTCTTTAGTGGTATGAATTGTAATTTATGTTTTTATAAAATTGTCTCAGCGGCAGGTGAATTTTTATAATTATATTAGAAATTCACGTCCCAATGTTAATTATTGACGAATTTTAATTATCCTAAACCTTAATCATAAGTCTTCTTTCAGGACTAGGATTTTCACGCAAGCCTAAAGTTGATTAGTTTAGCAGGTTCTAGTTCACGAAGGATCGTAGCCTACTCGACGTTCGTGATACGCATCGAGAATATAGTAAAAGACTTGATCCGGGTTTCAACTTGAAGAATTCAAATTTGTAGTTATTGCAGTATCCAAAATCATTATACTAGATTTTGAAAGGTATAATCCCAATTCTAACTTTGGGAGTACAGTTGTTAGTTTGGTTGTTCGACATAAAAAAGTTTTAAACTATAGCCTATTTCGACGATTGGCTGTTCAGTATTTGTTATCAAAAATCGTATTCAAATTAATGATCTTGACAGTTTACCTCCAACAATTGGAATCAGAGTCGTTTTAATTTATAAATATGATTTAATTGAGGAAAAATATAGTTTTAAAACTGTGCTAACTTTATTTTGTAAGCGTTTTAATTTCATTTTTATGATCATTATTTTATTCATATTTAA
>JAOTRH010174076.1:0-12279 GCA_034768845.1 Heliamphora exappendiculata | reverse complement strand
AAGAAAAAAAAAGAAGTTTTGGATGGGGGATTTTGTCGTGTAATGTTTTTCATTTAGTCCTCCATGCACGAGCTAGTGTGGGCTTTTTTATGGGTAACTATGGTCTAGAATTTGTTTTTACAATACCAGCTAAGCTGAGGCTTATTCTTCATGGTTTTCAAGTTCTAGGACTGATATTCTGAAGTTTGAGAGGGAACTATAAGGTAACTAAGGCCAAACAGTTGAGGAAACAATAGTGTCTTGGCACGGCCATGTTGCCATTCTGATTTAGATTTTAAACTGAAAACTGATACTGGCTTGGCTTGAATTATGCTCATATTGCTCACGGAGCTCGAGAGTTGAATCCGTTAGTTGATGATAGCAGGAATGTTTTAAACTCAAAAAATTGGTCCAACTCAGCTAGTTATTCTGTATTTAGGTTGGTTTTAGCTACTGGTTTAATGTTTCCTTTGAAGGGTTTGTTGCTAGTGTAAGTTTAATGGTTAGATTGATGAGCTCAAATACATTTCAAATGGGGTAAAGTAGATAGGTTTGGAATTTGAAAATATACGTCATGCTGAAATGATGCTGAAATTCAAAGGTCTCAAATAAGGCTCACTTTTCGCTGCTTAATGCTGTATGTGCTGTAAAAAAAGAAGAAGAAAGGGAACAGTACCAATGGTATGATTCAGAAAAGGAAGCTTAATTGGCATTAACTCGCTCAGTGTTGTGTCATGTGTAGTTTGTTTGTTGGAAGCATTGATCATTTACTTTTGCGTTGCCCAATCAATTTTGGAATTAGACTAACTATTTCAATTGGTTGGGATTGATTAGGTGTTTTGTTATCTTGTATTAAGATACTTTTTATTGACTACCGAGGTTTTAGCTCTAATATGTAGGCTCAAGATTAGGTGTTTTGTCGTCTTGTATTCAGATACTTTTTATTGATTGCTGAGGCTTTAGCTCTAATAAGTAGGCTGAAGTGGTTTTATTGACTACATGATATTTTGTCCTGTAGGCCTTGTTATCATCTGACCTTTGCCTTTGCCTTTGCCTTTGCATGGGTATTTCCAGATGAGACTCATGGCTTGAGTAACAGTTTGACTTTTGAGCCACAACAGTTTTGGTCCCTAAGCTTTTCTTTCAGTTCGTTCTAGGCAGGTTATTGTGCTTTGACTTTTGAGCTCCAAAGGTTTTGATCTTCAATGTCTTTTTTCAATCAGACCTAGGTGTGTCACTTTTGATAGTCCCATTGGTAGATTGCATGTAGCTTGAAAGCCAATAGTTCTTTCTCTCCCTCCCACCCGAAAACAACTCGGAGCCTAAAGAGAAGAGAGTTCAGTCTACAAGAAGCTGGCAAAGCTTTAGCCATTGGACCACATCCATCTATCCTACCTAAATAAATAGTAACCCTTTTCTTGTTTGTTCTTCGAATGGCGCTAGTGGAGACTAAATCCTTTCGGCTAATTAAGATACTACTCCAATCTTTCCATTCATTCTTAGTAGATCCTTCTTCTCCCTAAGAATTGAATGAACCAAGTTCACCTATACGAGAGTGAGGAAGATTTGGGGAAGAAGTAATCTGGGTTGACCATTGACTCCATTTTTACAAAATAAAACGCTAGTGTGAGTAACATGTGCATAACCTACTGTGATCGTTTTTCTCAGACCAAGATGCAGAATAGATTATTGTTATAATTCTTTTTTTTTCCCTCCTGCTTTTCACTTGTTTTGAATGGCAACCATCCCAAATGTGCTAAAGGATATGTTCTGATAGGTCTTAATGAAGTGCCAAAAGAAAATTTAGAATAGTTATGGGAACAGAGAGTTGTCAATGGACATTTTAAAGTATGAAGGGCCAGGAAATTTGTTTATGTCATGATTCATGAATAGGTTTTATAACGGTTTCTCTTAAAGGATGGATGACCTTTTTTTTGACAATATTTGACTTTTCTAATGGCCTCCGCTACTTTATTTGAGTGTAATGGAGATCTCTACTGACCACTTGGTTATAAGTAATCCTGTGTTGACATTCAGAAAGATCAGTTTTTTTTTTTCCTGCATATTATTTGTTTTTCTCAATTATGAATTTTTCAAAATCATGCAGGAATTGCGCATTAATAATGGTTTTGGGGGCATTGTGTTGAGGTATTTACATCATAGTTCTCTCAGCTTTACCTTCTTATGTTTGTGGTCTCCTTATACTGTGTTGTATCATGAGATGGCAGTGACATGGAGAATCCTAGATGTAAGTCATTTTAAAGAAATAAAACAGGTGGTCTGGGAAGGAAAAAAGAGGGTAGAAAAGCAGTGATGCAGGAGTTCTTAGAAGAAGAATACATGTCTTAGACAATTAATTAATTTCACATTTATTAGGTTGCATGTCGTCGTTTTATTCTCGACTAGAATTAGTTAATGCTTAAAGAAGTTTTACATTGTGCGGAAAAATTATTTTAGTTTTTTGACTTTAATGTTTTGTACTTTTGTTTTAGGTTTATTTATAATTTCAACAGTTTTATTCCGAAGTTGGTTGGAGTTTTTACTTGGGCAGCAATACAGCCAATTAGTTGTTTAGCAGTGGCCTATTTTTCAGGATTTTGGGTTTTTTTATGGGTTCTGTATGAGATTGGAAACTTTTAGGAAGGTTCCGTATGTTTGGACTCTTTGTTTTTGGGTACATCGGAAATAAAACAAACAACAACCTAGTCCCTAAGAAACACCATCCCAACGGCGTCATTCCCACAAGAGGTGACCTAGGGGGATTCACACAAAACAAGTTCTTCATCCTATTCAGTTCCAAGGATCACAAGATGGTCAGCATACTGATTTGCTCCTCTTAAAATATGTCTAATTGTTGACGATGTTCTTCCCAGGTGAAACTTTGCATCTTCATCTAGTGTCCTTTGGGGGTGGTCCAGTGGTGCTTCTTCCTTTAGAAGGTTGACATCATGAAATGAGTTTGTTTCGATCTCCACGTAACTCGTTCCTTTCTCATGCATTATAGTGATAACTCTGTTAATTGCCCAAAGCTCCGCTTTGATGCTTGAGTCAACATTCAACTTCCTACAGTAGCCTAGGACCCAACGACCCGCTTTGTCCCTGAACAATCCTCCAAAGCCTGCTTTCCCAGTGCTCATTCTTTTGCATCCGTCCGTGTTAAGCTTTAAAGAATCTGCATTAGGATGTAGCCATTGAATAAGAATGGGGCCATTTTGATAGTTAGCAAGAAGGGAATTAAAAACTTCAAAAATATCAGTAGAATAGGCTTTTATGTGCCATGAACTATTAGAGATGGGCATATTCAGATTATCGAAACTTTTCTTATTTCTGGCTTTCCAAATTTGCCATAAAACAACAATAAAAACTTGATTCCACTTTAATCCTGAAAACCCAATACCGTTGTTTTTCAAATTATCTTTAAGTCAGTTAATGGTCGGTTTGTGCATGTTTCTCCTAAGCCAATTAGGGGGTGTAGTGTAAATCCAAATAGTTTTGGACTTGGGACACCTATGGAAAAGGTGGTCCAAGTTCTCCCGGTGGTAGCTGCAACGTGGGTAAATGTTTGAGTTTGTAATATCTCTCAGGGCCTGGAGATTCATGGTTGGGAGTCTGTCGTAGAGGATAAGCCAGCTAAAGCATTTAAGTTTTTGAGGGATTTTAAGTTTTTAGATCTTGTTCCAGCCAGATAGCGAGCTAGAATCAGGATGATTCACAAGATTGTAGGCAGCCCTATAGGTGAAGGAGCCGGTAGGAGAACCACACCAGCCTGGGGAGTCAGGATAGGTGACAAACCTAGGGGTTTTGGTACTAAGAATGGCTCTCTTGCTGGCAGGATTAAGCAAAAAATCCACGGGGTAGAGGTCCTAATTTCCTTGGTCGTCTAACATATATTTAACCTTTAGATTATGGTCAATATTCACCGGGGTTTTCATTTTTTAGGGTGGACGTACCACACCACCAGTCATCCCAAAGGGAGACACATTCTCCATTGCCAATAATTCATTTTATGCCCCTTTCCAGGATACATTTAGTAGTTATAATGCTTCTCCAAGCGTGGGAAACCCGTTTCCCGCACTTCTAATAGGAGGGAGAAGAGTTGGTTTTATATTTAGACGAGAGAATTTTGGTCCAAAGGCTGTTCCTATCCGACACAAGCTTCCAGCCGAGCTTGTAGAGAAGGGCAAGATTATGGGCTCTAGCTTTTCGTAACCCAAGACCCCATTGATCTTTGGGTTTACACACTTGATCCTAGGTTTACACACCTGATCCCAGTTGATCAGATGCAGACCTTTCTTATTTGCCTTGTTTCCCAGAAATTTTTTTTATTCAACTTATCAATATCCTTACACACACTCTTAGAAAACTCATAGGTTTGCATGATGTAGCTAGGGATGACCAGAGAAACTGAGCTAACGAGAGTAGCTCTACTGCAAGAGAGGGAGAGAGAGAGAGAGTATTGGATTTCCAACCAACAAGTCTATTTGAAGTTTTTCAAGGATAAAGTTAAAATGGGTCTTGCTACTTCTTTTATGCAGGATAGGGCACCCCAAAGTTTTGTCCAGGTCCATAGATAGTGGGATGCCTAGGGAGTGGCGAGAGAAGGCATCTCTCCTAGAAAGGTTTGGGGCACAAAAAGTTTGGATTTTTGGAGGTTTATAGATTGGCCTGACATACCACAAAACTCATCGAGGGTTTCTTTAATGGTTTCGCAAGACAAAGAGTCAGCTTGGACGAAGAGCATAAGGTCATCGGCAAAGAGAAGGTGGGAAAGATAGGGGGGATTTTTTGACACCTTAGCACCATTCCAAAGGCCAAGCTTCATTTTATTGGAGATCTTGTGAGAGTTTGTTTATGCAAATGACAAAAAGATAAGGGGAAAGATGGTCTCCTTGTCTAAAACCTTTTTCAGGAGAGAAATCCTAAAGGATTTCTTCATTCCAAATGATGGCGGAGGTAATAGGTAACACAATTCATATTCAGATGGATCCAGTCACCATTAAAATTATAATAAATGAGAGTTTCTTCGAGGAAGTTCCACGAGATTTTATCATATGCTTTTTCCAGGTCAATTTTAATGGTCATGGCACCATTTTTACCTTTCTTATGACGAAGCAAGTGGATAATCTCTTGGGTTAAAATGATGTTGTCACTCGTCGTTCTAGAAGGGACAAAGCTACTTGGTGGGGGGCTGACCAAATTGCTTAAGAAAGGTCTCAATCTGCTAACCGGAATTTTAGTGATGGTCTTGTAGGTAGCGTTGCATAGAGTTGTGGGTCTAAACATTTTAATGTACTGGGGATTTTTAGTCTTAGGGATGAGGGTGATGAGAGTTTTATTCATGCTGGATGGGATTTGTTTGTCTTTAAAGCAAGTCTTAATAGAATTGCAGAAACTGTCACCTATGATGTCCCAAAACTTGTAGAAAATTGCCTGGAAACCATAAGGCCCAGGTGCTTTATAGGGGTGAATGTTTTTATGGCGTCTCTAATCTCCTAATTAGAGATGGGTCTATTTAGGATCACATTGTTCTCCAAGGAAAGGGAAACATGGTCATTACTGCCTAGGCTGTTGGTAGTGTTATGGGCTTTAAAGAGATCATTAAAATAGTTCCACACAATGTTTTTTTTAACTCAATAGGATTTTCCACCCAAAGATTTTGATCATTTCTCAACATGCCAATTTTTGCCTTCCTTCTCCTGATGATGGTAGAGAGATGGAAGAATTTAGTATTTCCATCCCCTTGAGTTGAACAATTCACCTGGGTTTTTTGCATCCAAAAAACTTCTTCGAGGAGGATCAAATTGTATTGTTTAAGAAGCTCTTTGTGCAAGAGAAAAGTGTTATGTGAGAAGTGATTTTCAAACGATTTCTAAATGCCTTCAAGTCTTCTTAAAATCCACCTATTTTTTCTAAAGATATTTCCAAAAACATTTTTATTCCAAATCAAAGCATCGCGAGTAATAGAATGTAGACAATCCAGTAAATCCTCATTGTTAGAACAAGCATTGACTACGACTTCCTTGAAGCTGGGGTCAAGAATCCATGAAACTTCAAATCTAAAAGGTTTATTAGGAGAGTAAGAGCGCATATCTTGTGTCATGACCGTGATAGAGGAATGATCAGAGTAAATTCTGGGTAGAGTTTTAACAATACCTTTTGGAAGAGAGCTGTTCATTCCGGGTTGCAAAGGGATCCAACCTTTCTTGGATATTGCCATACCGTTATGCCCATTAGACCAAGTCAAGTTAGGACCAACATTGTTAACATTAATGAGATTACAATTATTGTTAATTTGATAAACCTGCGACTTCTCGAAGGGTTAGAAGGCAGGGAAAAGCTTCTTCTTTCATGGTTTCCACTTCCCACATATCCTGCTGAAATCACCCAGAATCAGCCAGGGCCTGTTAGAGTTTTGGGCTCTCTCTTCAAGATTCATCCAAAGGTTATCAGGAGTTCTGGGGTTAGGGTTAGCATATATAGCGACATAATCCATTCTTCATACGATTTTTTTGGATGGTAGCATGGATAGCTTGAGAGTTTATATCACTTACACATACGCTAACATTATTTGGATCTCACAGAATCCAGATGCCGCCAACCCTGCATTACCAAAAAAAGCTCACCTGCCTGCGAATTGCGTTTTGGAATGTATGTTCTAAAACTTAATATACTTACGTTCCAAAATAGTAAATTTAGCGATCCAAAACAATTCCGCATGTTTTTTCTATTTACTCTTTAACATTTTCGTTGGAAAAAAAATTAATACAATAATCTAAAATATAGAGAAATTGGAGTTTTAGTAAGACAAAAAATGCAAAATAAATTGATTAGAATAGTTCTTAATTGAAAAATTATATTCCGTTTGATGGTATGCTTATTGCTTAAAACAAGTATATTCTAAAATTGTAAGCTATAGAAGACTACTCTCATACTACAGTTTAGGATATGTGGCGCACCACGTTCCCATTTTCGTTTCTTGTGCCGGAACGATCTGCGTTCTAGGTGACATAGCGCCAACCCTACCAATCGGGTCCATATGAGAGGAGGTAGTAAAACTGATACTGTTAAAAGACATTCCCATGGAGCTTAAAGCGACTTTCGTTTCCAAGAGGATAACAACATCATGCTCATGAGTAGATATTAAATCTCTAAAATGCCTCTTAAAGTTACCATTTCCGGCTCCCAGATAATTCCAAGGAAGAATATCAAAACAATTTATGGATAAACGATAGTTTAGGGACTCCATATCCATTAGGTGCTGTATTGTTCCCTTCTGCATTAGTATTCTTGGTTCTATCTTCATTTTCATTTGCTCGATCCACTAGGTGATAGCGACTAGGTGAGTTGCTTCTCTCTTTGGTTCGAATAATAGGGTCACAAGCCTGTTTAGTAAACTTGAAGTTTTCGATTATAGCGGCTCCATCAATCCTGGTTAGGTTCGGGGGGTAGGGTGCAGGGCAGACTGGCCCAGAAGAGGGGGAGGGAGGATCAAACTTAGCAGGTGATAAGGCTGATCGAAATAGAGGTGCAAGGTGTAGAGAGGTGGCCTAGGGTGGTTTTGGAGTTACCAGAGGCGACTACCCTTGAATAGGGGGAAAGCTCTCAGGATTTTCGTGAGGGGGGGATCGGCCCTAGATAAGGAGGGTTTGAGGCAAACGGGTTGGGCACTGGGCCTTTGGGCGAAAGAAGATTGGTCGAGTGGGTTGGAATAGGTGCCTTACCTTTAAAAGGGGTCCTTTTGTGTACTTGTGAGGGGCCCAAGCCCTTATTCAAGGATTAATATTGGGTTGGGCCGTTTCCATCCTTGGACCGGCTATTAATAGACAAGGATTTGCCATTCTTGGGCCTTTTACTAACGACCATCCATGGGCCAAAGCTTGATCCAGTTTCATATGCCTCAATATTACAGTTGAATAGTAGAATATGAATTTAGGATTTAAAAAGGAAAGAAGAAGAAATGAAAAAGAAGAAAGGAGATGAGAAGAAAGGGTTCAGAGAGCTTAATTAGCTTCCTTCACCCACATATCCTTTATATATTATTAGGTCAAAAAGATAAGTGCAAGAATACCATTAAGGAAATAAAGTAAAATAGAAAAGTATCACTCTTAACACTCCCCTTCAAGTTGGAGCATAAATATCAAACATGCCTAGCTTGATAAGTAAGCGATGAAAAGTAGAATGCGACAGCGGCTTCGTAAGAATATCACCAAATTGGTCTTCCAAGCGGATATAATGAGTGACAATCTGTTTATGTAATAACAAATTCCGAATAAAGTGACAATCAACTTCAATATGCTTAGTGCGTTCATGAAACACTGGATTATTAGCAATAAAAATAGCGGCCTAATTGTCACAAAACATTCGCATTGGAAGGGGAGTAGAGACGCCAAGATCCCGAAGAAGAGAACGAACCCACAACAATTTAAAGGCGGTGTGAGCCATTACCTGATATTCGGCCTCAGCACTGGAATGAGCCACTACACTTTGTTTCTTACTGCGCCAAGTAACCAAATTGCCACCAACTAGGGTACAATAGCCGGACGTAGAGCGCCTATCAAATCGGCTACCGGCCCAATCAGCATCACTAAACCCTGTGATAGTCAAAGAATCAGATGGTTAATAAAGTAAGCCATGGCCTGGGGCACTTTTTAAATAGCATAAGATACGACAAATAGCCTAAAAATGTGGTTACCAAGGAGCATGCATAAACTGGCTCACAACACTAATTGCAAAAGTAATGTTCGAGCGACTAACAGTGAGATAGATTAACTTGCCAATAAGGCGTCGATATTGACCAGGATCATAAAAAATATTGTCCTGTTCGGCATCAAGTTTAACAGTAGAGTCAATGGGAGTATCAACTAGCCGAGAACCAAGAAGGCCAGTTTCAGAAAGAAGATCAAATACATATTTTCATTGAGAAAGAGAAATGCCTTTAAAAGAACGAGCAACCTCAATCTCAAGAAAATAACGAAGAGCACCTAAGTCTTTAGTATAAAATTATGTGGCCAAGTGGTTTTTCAGATCAAGAATGCCAGTAACATCATCACTCGAAAGAAGAATATCATCAACATAGACAATCAACACAATTGTGCCTCTAGAAGAGTGACGAATAAAGACCGAGTGATCAGAAGTAGAATGTTGAAAGCCTTAGGTAAGGACAACGGAGCTAAACCGATTAAACCAGGCATGGGAAGATTGTTTTAAGCCATAAAGTGGCTTACGCAAACGACACACAAGATGAGCATTACCATCAACAATATAACCAGGCGGCTGGTACGTATATACCTTTTCCTGAAGGTCACCATGAAGAAAGGCATTTTTAAATATCAAGTTGATATAAGGGCCAAGAACGATTAATTGCAACAGAAAGAAGGATGCGAACTGAGTTAAGACGAGCCACATGAGAAAAAGTTTATAAGTAATCAACACCGTAGGTTTGAGTGTACCCCTTAGCAACCAACCAAGCCTTAAGGCACTCAACAGACCCATCGAGAAGATATTTCATAGTGTATACCCAGCAATAACCCACAGTTTGCTTCCCCGAGGGGAGAGAAGTAAGTTTCCAAGTGTGATTATGATAAAGAGCTCTCATTTTCTCATCCATAGCAGTTTTCCATCGAGACATTGACAGGGCCTATTTATAGCATGGAGGAACAAAAATAGACGACAAGGTAAAAGCAAAGAAATTGAGAGAAGAAAGACGATCATAAATTAGTAATAGGATGTTGAGTAAATGCACGCTTACCACGACGCAAAGCAGTAGACAAGTCAGAGGAGGCAGATGGAGGGGGTGATGATGCAGGAGCTTCAGCCAAAGAAGATGACGAATCTGGGCTATAAGGGACAACCTGTCGAGCACTAGATCACTGATATACCTGCAAATGAGAAGTAGGTAAAGAGGAAGGAAAGGGTAGAGAAACAGGTAAAGGTAGAGTAGGAGAAAAACTAGAGTCCCCCTCACGACAACATATGAGATTAGATGACAACGGGAGACTAGAGGAAGTAAAAAAAGGTGTGGATTCGAAGAAGGCGACATCAGTACTAACAACATTTCGGCGGGTCTCGGGGTGACAGCAGTGATAACCTTTCTGAGTATGAGAGTTACCAAGGAAAATACACTGTTGAGCCCAGGGAAACAATTTATCACGACCGGGATCAAGAACATGTACAAATGCAGTACAACAAAAACCCGATGAGTGAGAGGAAAGGGCGAGGAGGTCGGATATAACAAGGAAAAAGGAGATTGTCCATTAAGGACGACAGAAGGCATGCAATTAATCAGAAAGTAAGCAGTAAGAACAGCATCACTCCAAAACCACTTTGGTACCGTAGTGTGAAACAATAAGGTATGAGTAATGTCTAACAAATGACGATGTTTACGTTCAGTAACCCCGTTTTGTTGAGACGTGTAAGCACAAGTAGTTTGGTGGATAATACCACGATCAACACAAAAGGAAGCGACACTAGATTGTAGATATTCAAGAGCATTATTAGATTGAATAACCTTGAGACGTTTGCCAAATTGGGTATAAATTTCATTATAAAAGTGAGAGAGAATAAAAGGTAATTCCGATCGACTTTTCAACAGAAACAACCAAGTCATGCGAGAATAGTCATTAACAAAAATAACAAAATAAGAATATCCATTTTTACTAGGAGTTTTAGAAAGACTCCAAATGTCCGTATGGACTACTTCAAAGGACTCTGATCGACGACTATGACCATAGGAGAAAGGGAACCACGGTGATGCTTTCCTAATTGACAAGCTTCACAATTAAAACCAGACACAGGACTCAAACTGAGAATAATCAACTTAAGCTTAGCCACAGATGGGTGGCCCAAACACAAATGCCACTAAAGGGGAGAGACAGTAGCACTCAAAACAGATGAATAAGTGGAAGGCGAAGCAGCATCAAGATAATAGAGGCTATCATTCTCATGCCCTAAACCACTCATCTTCTTGGTCTGGAGGTCCGGAAAAACATAAGTGGGAGAAAAAGGTTATTGAACAATGTAAAGTTTTAGTTAACTGGCTAACATAGAGTAAATTAAAGGAAAAATTAAGAACATAAAGACTAGAAGGCAATGAGAAATATGGAGATGGATGTAGAGCACCCGTCCACTGCACTGGTCGAGATGGACCGTCAGTTAAAACAATATGATGCTTGATAGGAGTTAAATGAGAAAAAAACGATTAATTACCAGACTTGTAAGAGTTAGCACCAGAATCAAGGACCCATGAAGGAGATGTAAGAGCCGCACATGCAACATTACCTGAATTAGCTAAATTAGCCGTGGAAGATGGAGGTAAAACAAACCGCAATGTCTGAACAATCTCGCTAAGTTGAGTAGTGAGAGCACCATGAGAATCAGAAGCGGAAGACAACTGATGAGAATCAGAAGCGGGCTGAGGTGTGTGATCAGTAACTTGATTAACATAATTAGGTTTACCATATTTAGCCCAACAATACGGTTAAGTATGATTAGTACCACCACATTGATCGCATTTTCTATCACCACGACCACTAATGCGACCACCACCTCGAGAACTGCCGCGGAAATTACGTCCACCCCGAGTACCGTGGCTATTACCACGGAAAGAACCACGACCGTCGTGGGTGGAAACTAAGACAGAAGAGTCAGATGCAAGCGAAGGAGCAGACGGATTAGGGCTATTAACAGATTGGCCCAACAAGAAACGTAACAACCAGAAATATGCATTCGATGCACTAGGCAAAGTCTCACTGGCCAAAATTTGGTCCGTAAACCTACGGAGGTTAGAATCTAAACTAGAAAGTAAGGAGGCAATCATGAAGTCCTCCGATTTGCGCTTCTATTGCTGTAAGTCAGTAGTGAAAGGACGATACTTCAATAACTGATCCAGAGACTTTTGAGCTTACTGTAATATTCAGACAAAGGTTTTCTAGCCTGTTTGGTTGCAAAAATTTGCTCATAGTGCTTATAAACATGGGATACATTGCTCTTGTTTGAGAAAGAATCTGTAAGAGAGTCCCAGATTTTCTTAGAGGTATCATAGAACTCCGCTGTAGTAGCAATATGAGGCTCCAAATTATACCACAGCCTACCCATAATTATAGAATCAATCGTTTCCCAACTAGACAGAGTAGGATCCCCTTTGGGTGGAAGAAGATCAGTAATATACTTCAATCGCTGTTTGTCTTTGAGAAAAATCTTAAAGGCATGTGCCCAAGCTAAATAATTAACACCATTAAGGCGTTTAGAAGTGACATATCGCGGCAAGTCATCATCTTTAGAATCACTAAGTTTTGTCTCAGC
>JAOTRH010174065.1:0-12281 GCA_034768845.1 Heliamphora exappendiculata | reverse complement strand
TATTTTATGAGAATCTTTATGAGCAATGTATGTGTATTATTTCTTTAATGTTATGCATGGATATCCGATATTCTGTATAGTATTTAATTTGGTGTATAAAGTACGACTTGTATACAGAAGATTAGATTTTTGGTTCTTGCAAAACATAAGTTTTATGTTCACAGTTTAGATGAAAATGGACATACCATTGGCACGACTGTGGTACGGAGCTTTAGTAAGCATGTCTTAGTTATGGAAAACAGATAATAGCGTCGTCCATTATTTTGACTCTCTGTGTTAGTACACTTTGGTATATTGAACGGGACATTTGGGGTAATTAATTTTATACTAATTATATAAATTAATTCACACCCAAGGTTATTGTGAATAGTACTTATCTTCTTAATCTTAAAATAATTATTAATTTACGTATATTTAATATTCGTTGTTTTGATTCATTAGAGCATACGATTTTATATAGATCTATATTCCCGGTGAGTTAGATAGCGGTATTATTTATATGGTGAATATTAATTATTGACAAAATTCATGTCCCAAAAGATCGGGATTGACGATACCCTCTTAAGGAAGCGTATAAGTTTTGACTAGGCCAAACCCTGCAGATAGATTTGATTATTCGACAGTTAAATAAGTTAAGCGAAAGGGTTTAAGGAATATCAAGATGCCGATTAAATTAAGTTATCAGTAATTAAATTTAATTAATGGGTATCGAAAATCTTAATGTGGGAAAAATGGTAAGTATTTAATAACAGGAACTCAATGCTAGACAGTCTTGAGATTATGGTCAGAGTGTAATTATATTTCTTTACTAGTGTGAACTGTAATTCAGTATTTTTATAAAAATTACAGAAACTGCTGTTAGTTTTTCATAATTACAAATACCGCTATGAGATTTGCTTAATTGCAAAAATCGCTGATACGTGTCTGTATTCTATTTGAAATCTTACTCATAATTACTCTCAAAGTCTCTACTGTAGGTCTATAAATATACGAGTAGGCTGAATCAATTTCATAACTTGTCTTCTAAGATTAAAGCTGTCCAGGTTCTGCCGGTACGCATTCTTGAAAGATTGTAACCACACTACGTTCGAGAACCGCATAAGGGAATACAATAGGAGATCTGATAAGAGTTTTAACTCGAATTCAAATCGTAGTTAAAGATTCAATCGGTGAAAATGTATTCTTTTAAATTAATTTTGGATACACGAGTTTTATTTTGATCATTTGTCATTAAAAATTTTATCTAAAACCCATTTCGGCGTTTGCCTGTCCAGTTAATTTTTTCAGATAATCGTTTAACAAAAACAATGCTTTTGGAAATCTTTCCTCAAACACTGTCAAGTCTGGTGATGGTTTTATTTTAAAATCAACTGAACAATGGGATAAAAAGAATTTTAAAAATATAGGTTGGAATAGCAAGGCTATCAATGCCATCTTTAGTGGTATTACACTGAAAGAATTTTGATGAATTTGTACGTATAAAATTGCTAAAGAAGTTTAGATATCTTTGAAGTTACTCATGAAGGCACTTCAACGGTTAAAATTTCAAAACTTCAAAAAGAATCACTATAAATTTTGAAACTTTAAAAATGGAAGAAAGTGAGACTTTTGATGAATTTTATGTAAAATTAAGTGATATTGTGAGTTATTGTTTTATACTTGGAGAAAAAATTTTCGAGTCTCATATTGTTTGAAAAATTTTACAGTCACTAACTGAAAGATCTCAACTAAAAGTCACTGCTATTGAAGAAAGTAAAGATATTGATCTTCTTAAAGTGGAACAGTTGGTTAGAAGCTTACAGACTTATGAATCGACTCTACGTTATGCTAAAAAATAGAAAGGCATTGCTTTAAAATTTTCAAAAATTAATATAGAATTTACTGATGATGAGATGGACTATGACCTTGAAGTTATGAATTTTATTCTTAAAAAATTAAAAATATTTTGTTTTAAATAAAAAATCTAACTTCAAGGACAAGTCCAGAAAGACTGGTAACAAAAGTAAAAATACTGCTAAAAATGATAAAAAAATTTTCAAAAAATTAAAACTAGACGATACAGTACTTTGAATATCAGGAATATGGTTATATTGCTTAGGATTGTCCAAAGAAAAAGTAAAAAAAAAAGAAAATTCTTTTTTTCTCTCACATGGGATGATGATGTGTCAAGTAATAATGAAACAGAATCTGAACTAGAAAATGAAGAGTGTAAAATTGTTGCCTTCACTGCATCTATTGACTCATCTAAATCTGAATACTCTAACTAAAAATCAAGTGTTTCTCATAGTGATTCCGAAAAAAGATGATTTAAATTCAAGTTCAGATTCAGACGATAGTAGTGAAAAAAAATCTTCAGTGGGCTTATGATAAACTGCATAAAAAAAGTTACAAAATGACAAAAGATATTATTAAACTGTCACTGAAGATTAAAATCTTTGAAAAGGAAAATGAATGCCTTAAATTAGAATTGACCGAGTCCCAAACTCTTATTTCTTAATTGAAAATTTTTAAATCTAAATCTCTGAAAAGTTGGTCAGTTGTGACAAACAGAATAATGAACTTATTAAATCTTGTAATTTTCTCAAATTAAAAGTTTTGAAATTAGAACAGGAATTACAAAATTCAATGAAGTTAAAATCCTCGTTTGAGGCAAAAATCAAAGAATTGGAATTTGATTTTAATATTGCTAATACCACTATTAAGAAGTTGAATGCAGAGCCCCTAAATTTAGAAGAAATCTTGAGTGTTCAGAATGTGGTGTTTTACGGAACCGAACTTGGGTATGTTCACAAATCTTCTGCCCCAAAAGATTAAGGTAAAATCAAATTTGTGAAAGCTGTAAATGTTTCAAAAAATTCTAATCAAAATATTTTGAAAAATTTTGTTCGCTTTAAGGGTCATATTTTAAGAAATTATTTTCAAAACTATTCACTAAAGTCAAATAATTTTAAAAAATTTGTCCCTATTTTTTATCATTGTGAAAAATTTGGACACATTAAAGTCCGTTGCAGAAAGTTGAAATATCATAATTTAGCTCACTACCAGTCGAGCGCTCAAGTGGACCCCTTGAGAGCTTAAGCAGGCAACTGGAAGAGAGATGAAATAGCTCATTGGCAGCATAGCGCTTGAGTGAAGCTACTTGGGGGCTCGATTTTCCTTATCGTTCGCTATTGTGTGAAAGTTGCTATTTATGCTACTATTTTGACATGCATGTGAAAATGTCTACTTATATGAACTTTACTTTATTGTTCATTTTAGTGTGAAAATTGCCACTTATGCTATTGTGCAAACATGCTTAAAAAAATGACTACTTATGTGAATTTTGGATTTTCGTTCATATTAGTATGGCAGTCACCAAATAAAGTATAAACAAAACTTTTATACAGTTTTTTTGAGGGGAACCTTCCATTTATCTTCAATAGATATACATTGAAAATTTATTCGGTTTAATTTCAAAAGTGTGAAATTCCTAAAAATATTCAAATATGTTTTATAAAATATCAATCACACATAAGAATTGAATTTGAAATTTGAAAAAAAAATCGAGTAAACTCTTGCCTAAGTTTTTTGTTATTTCCTCGCGACATTAAACTTTAAGTTCGTTTTTGTTCTGAAAATTCAATAAATTTTGATTTTCATTGAATGATTTATATTTTTTTGTTTGAATGTCAAAAAGATATATTTTATTATAATGTTATTAAATTTTTAAAAAATAAAATAAAAAATAAAAAGGGGGAGCTTATGAACATTGTTTTTTAAGAAAACCAGTTTCATGTGATTGCTTTTTTAGAGTTTTCGTGGTATTTTTTAGTGGCACTTTCAGGCCATACTCAAAAAAGGGAGATATGTTTGGTTTGAGATTCTATTTTTAAAGTAGAATTTGAATTTTGACTTAGATTGAAATATATCTAAATTAAATTAATTTTTTAATAATTTCTATTAACTTGATCTTTTTGGAGAAATGGTCAGTGTTTTTTTTATCAAGAGATGAAGAATAAAGAAAGTTTACTTAAATCAGGATTGCATGAAAATTTTTTTTGGAAGACTACAGTTTAAAGATTATGGTCCCGTTTACGTAACTTATTTAATTGCCTCTTTGCTTATTGACAAATTAGTAAAAACATGAATAAGCAACTTTGTTTGGTTCAATTGGCTTATTTGCTTATTTGCTTCGTTTGAGAGGACACTTACTTATTTATTTATTTGTTTATTTTGGCTTAGTTGGCTTATTTTCAGCTTATTTTGACTTATTTGACTTTTTTAGCTTATTTAGCATATTGACTTATTAACTTATTAATTTATTTGCTTATTAACTTAAATCTTACTTATTTGACAAATCAAATAAAGTTACTTATTTGGCTGCTTATATGCTAAATAAGTCAATAAGTCATTTACCCAAACCGGGCCTATGTATCTTGCATGGTTATGAGTTTTTGTGTTTACCTGAAATTGCCAAAGAAGAGATTGTTAGAAATTTATTTATAATATTATTTATATTAAATTTTATATATTTTTGTGGCAATTCAGGTTGTACAAGTATTGTAAAAATTCTAATTGAATTAAAATTGTAGTAGTTGGATAATCCTAGAATTCCCAATTAATTTAGGTTTCTAAGAGTTATCTAATTAATTGAGTTGTAAGTATTAGTTAGATCAAGAGTTTTTTATTAAAATTTTATTCAAATCAAAAGATTAAAGTACAAGTGACAAAGCTGAAGGTACAAGCTAAATCATGCAAGCAGAAAGTAATCTAGCACATGACCGCTCGAGCGGTCCCAAGTGCGCTCGAGCGGACCCAATGCGCTTTTAATTAAATTGAAACTCTAACTACCTAGTTTTCAAGCCTATAAATGAGACCACAGACTTGCCACAAAAATTAACTTTTGCACTTCAATAATCAGAGATTTTAATGCAGATCAAAAGTTCCTTTCGAGTTTCAAAAATTATGAGATTGTCGTGTTTAACTTAGAAGGCGTTCAAAATTTATCGACGGAGTATTTTATTGATGTGAAAGTATTGGGAATTCAATACTTGTGAAGTTTCAAGGATTCGTTGGTGCGGTGATCAAACGGGGAACAGTGCACGTAGATTCGGTAAGATAGCTTAAAACATTTGAATTGAGAATTTGATTAAAGTTTGTAAGTAGCTGTCTTGTAACTATTTAATTGGTTAGTGCTTGATTTATCTGGACTTGGATAAGTGATGTGATTTTTTACCCAAGTTGGATTTTTCACGTAAAAAATCTCGTATATTGAGTTTGGATAATTGATTCTTTATTTATCACATTTCACGATATAGATTGATTAAAAAATGTAAAAAGAATATTTTTTTAAACAGATTTGATTAAAAGTATAAACATATTTTTTTCACTAATTTTTTTAGTTATTAATCCCATCGAGTCTATACCATTAAGTTCTAACTATTTTTTTAATATTTCATTAGGTCATATTTTTAAATATTATTTGATTATTTAGACAAAAATGCCATTATCCCCAAACCCGTTTCACCCTTGGCAGACTCTCACTCTCTCGCCACGAAACTAAAGATGCCGTCGTTGCCTCTCGTCGCCGTCACCATCACTCAGCCAGATCAAAGCAAGTCCTCCATCTCCTCCGTCGTCCTCGACTATGAACTTTTTATCCTCCACCTCCGTGAATCTTCTAGAAACTGGCAATTTTCAAGGAAAAATGGCGCATCAACAACTCTATGCACACTATGCTCTGTGAAGGAGAACAAGATTAGAGTTGTCGAAGCTGGAATCATAAAGCCTCTAGTAGAACTGATGGCAGATTTCAGATCAAACATGGTGGACAAGTCGGTGTTCGTGTTGAGTGTGTTGGTTTTGGTGCCAAAAGCAAGAACGACATTGGTGGAGGAAGGTGGGATACCGGTGTTGGTGGAGACCATTAAGGTGGGGTCACAGAGGCATAAGGAGATCTCGATGGCGATTCTATTGCAGATTTGCGATTGGATCGATCTCCAACAGCTGATCTTCCTTTTATAACCCCCCAATGATCCAATCTAAGAGCCCTTTTTCCTCATTCTCGCCTAATCTCTTTGCCGCCATCGCCACATATACGCTTTCGGTTGACACCTATATATATATATATATACGTCTTTTCCCCTAAAAACAAAGCCTGGTGGTGCGGAGTTGAGGTTGAGAATAGAGTCAAAGAATGAAATTGGGGATGTGATGAGTGGCCCAAGCTCGCAACAAAACATGCAAGATGGGTATCCGGCCCAAAGCCTGATTACAAAAATTCAGGCGCCCTCATTTTATACCATTATGATCCCGGGTCAAGTGCTCGCAATTTTTGCCTTTGGTGCGGGAGGTTTAGCAGGAGCAGGTGATTGGCTCTGGTTTGTTTCAAGTTACTAGAAAGCTTAAGCTATTGAAATCGAAGTTGAAACAGCTGAATAAAGAAGGCTTTAGCGAGATATCCACTAGAGTCGTGTCTCAGCGCGCAATTCTTGAGGATCTTCAGGTTAGGTTGGATAAACACCCCGCTGATCGTGTTATTGTGGGCCAAGAAAGGAAAGCCTACAAGTCCTATATAGAATTAAGCCTGGCAGATGAGATTTTTCTTAAACAAAATGCTAGAATTCAATGGTTCAATCTAGGTGATCATAATTCTAAGTTCTTTTTCAAATCCATCAACTTTCAGCGGAATAGATCACGCATCTCTATGGTTACTTGTGACGATGGTACGATCTGCACTGATCGTCAGGATATATCTGACCATATAGTTGGTTATTATCAGGACCTTTTGGGCTTTGCTACGTTTTCACAGGGGATTGTTGTCGAGGAGGTCCAGGACCTTATCTAGCACAAGTTGTCCCCTCAGAGTGCGGCGGTTATGGTTGGTGTGATTACTTCTGAGGAGATTAGACAGACTATGTGGTCTTTGAAAGCTAACAAGGCCCCTGGTCTAGATGGTTTTTCTGTGGAGTTCTTTAAGGATGCATATGAGGTTGTGGGAGAAGATGCCATTAAAGCTATTAACGGCTTTTTTGATTCGGGGCATATGTTGAGGGAAGCTAACACTACTCTTATTGCCCTTATATCCAAAGTTTCCAACCCTTTGTTCATCATAGAATACCGTCCCATTTCTTGCTGTAATACTATTTATAAATGTATTTCTAAGATCATTGCCAACCGGATTAAGGGGTGTCAATATGAGATTATTTCTCCTTTCCAATCGGCTTTTTTCAAAGGCAGGCATATTGCGAATAATATCTTCCTTTCTCAGGAATTCCTTAGAGACTATCACAAACAGAATAAAGGCCCTAGATGTGTACTTAAAGTCGATATAATGAAAGCTTATGACAATGTTCGTTGGGATTTCATGGAAGTGGTTCTTAGATGCATGGACTTCTCTGATAGGATGGTTAGTTGGATTAGAGAATGCATGACGACCCCCAACTTCTCGGTAAGCATTAATGGGTAGCTCAACGGCATCTTCCCGAGAAAGAAAGGCCTTAGGAAGATAGACCCCCTATCCCCTTATCTTTTTATCATGGCTATGGAGGTTCTGTCTGGTCTCTTCCAAAAGCATACATTGGAGATGCTTTTTAATTATCACTGGCGTTGTAGCAAGGATAAGATTGTGCACCTGTGTTTTGCTAATGACCTTATGATTTTTTTGAGAGCCGATGTTCAGTCGGTTACAGTCATTAGAAAACTGCAAGATGATTTTACTAGGCAGTTTGGTCTCTCTCCTAGTCCATCCAAAAGTGATGTATATTTTTCGGGGGTGGAGGGTCCTGTGAGGAAGGAGATTCTTGATACTCTTGGCTTTCGGGAGGGTTTGTTTCTTGTGAGGTATCTGGGGGTTCCTTTGATCTCTACAAAACTTACCTATAAGGACTGCAAACCCCTTATTGATAGGATTGCCAAAAGGATTCAAGTTTAGATGAGCAAGTTTTTATCTTATGCTGGTAGGCTCCAATTGATTGGATCTATCTTGTTCTCTGTGCAAGTCTATTGGTTATTCCTATTTATTCTTCTCAAGAAGGTCTTTAGGGGAGTGAAAAGTCTCTTGCAAGCCTTTTTATGGAGTGGCCCGAAGTTGAAGTTCTTTGGGGCTAAGGTCTCGTGGGAGGAGATCTGTATCCCTAGAAAGGAAGGAGAGCTAGGACTCAAATCCCTTGTTATGTGGAACAAAGCTGCAGTGGCCAAGCATATCTGGTTTTTTCTTATCAGAGGGGACATCTCCCTATGGTGCATGTGGATTAAATCCAATATCCTTAGGGGTAACTCCTTTTGGTCAGTGAAGATCCCTCAATTGGCTTCATGGTGCTGGCGCAAGCTCCTTCAGATCCGCCCTCTAATTAAGCCCTACATCAAATACGAGGTCGGTGATGGTAAGGATATTTTCTTGTGGTTAGATCCTTGGCACCATTGGGGTTCTATTATTGAGGATAGGGGCCCTAGCATTATATGTGACTCGAGGCTTAATCGGTTGGCAAGAGTCCAATGCATTGTAAATGGGTGCAACTGGAGGTGGCCCTCTGCGGTCTCTAGGGATCTTATTGAGATGGCTAGGGAGGTTCGATTTCTGCCTAATCCTTCCAAGCCTGATAACATCCGTTGGCTTCTCAATGGTGGGGATATTTCTATCGGCTCCCTTATAGAGGCTATCCATGACCCCCGGCCTTGCCCTGTGTGGAGGAATCTTGTTTGGTTTAAGCATCATATTTCTAAAGTTAGTTTTATTCATTGGCTTGCTATTAGGGGTCGTCTCAGTACAGGAGATAGGCTTAGGTTGTTTGGGATAGACTGTGACTATGGCTGTAGTTTATGCTCAGGTTTTATGGAGTCTCATGATCACATTTTCTTTAACTGTAGCTTTGCCCGTTAGGTGTGGGCTAGTGTTTTAGGTAAGTGTCATCTTATTTGCACTGAGACCTCCTCGAGGGACTGGTGATATCGTTTTGCGAGTAGTGGTGGTGGGTTTTCCCTCAGTTCTATGGTCCGCAACTTAGCCTTTTCTGTTACCGTCTACTGTATCTGGAAAGAGCGCAATTCACGCAAATTCCAGGGTAGGAGTTGTGATACTGAGGTGGTGCTCAAGGAGATTTGTGAGTTAATTAGGGGAGGATTTCCTCTAGATGTTGGGTTCTGGACACTCTTATCAATCGAGATATTCAAGAGAGTTGGGGGTACATCCGGATATCTTTGGAACTAACTGTTAGCTATCATTTTCTCCCTGTGCAGTGACGGGCCAACTTTTCATGTGAGGTTTGGGAATTTTTTTTGAGCATTAAGGAATACACTTTTTGAGAGAGTGTACGTGAGGTTTCTAACTTTTATTACCTGTAAGCTCTCTTGTTTTCTGTGCAGATTAGCATGGAAGGTGTAACGGAGCTGTGAGTCTTGGGACTCCTAAAGAAAGGGATGTGAGGTTTTATTAACTTTATAAACTGTGTTTGTTTTCTGTGCAGCTGCTGTGGATAGCTTTTTAGTGAGCTTTGCTTCTTGTTTATTTTTTGGAGAGCAGAGTGATACGCTAGAGTGGGGTGTGAGGTCTATTTATTGTTTTGTTGTATATCTCTTTGGTTCTTAGGCCCCGTGTTGCTGCCTATCCTCGAAGGAAAAAGCCCCGATTCTGAGGGCCCGCATGTAGAATCCTCCTTGGCTTCAGTTTGGTATGGATGCCATGGATTGTGAACTGTTCTGCTTTTGCTCCTGCTTAACAGGCTTTGGTGGCTTCATGTGTATATGGTGTACTGAGGGTTGTTCATAGCCTTTATGATTCTTTTTATGTTTGTTCTTTGGTCTTTCCTAGTTTTAGCTGTAGCTTGTTTTTTGGCCTCTCGATTTGGGGCTTGTTCTCGATTTTGCTAGTTGAGTGGTGCCTTTTATCCGATTTTGAACTAATTGTTGCTTTCTAGTTATCCTCTGATGTTGTTATTATCTGTGTATATAACCTTCCCCTTATGGCTTGTGTAAGGGTATGGGTGTGTGCGTGGGTGTGTGTATTGGTTTTGTTGTTACTTACTTGTTTACAGGGCTGCCGTTTGCCTTGTTTTTATCCCGTGGGATGGGTTGTAGCGACTGGTTTTCTGGCTGGTTTTTGGCAGGGTGGTGCGGCGGCTGTAGGCAAGCTACTTGACTTGTTCATATCTATGCCTCATTTATCTAGTTGGTTTGATTTTTGTTGGGACTGCTTTCATTACTAAATTGGTTCATATGGGTGCTGCGGCTGTTTTTGCATTGCTGCGGTTCCTTTCTGCTTGGCCTGATTTGGATCCTTACTGTGGATTTTGCTTGGCTCCTTGTTTGGCCTGCTTTGTTTTATCCCTAAATGGTTCCTTTATTATTTTGTTTTATTCCTATTTCTAGTTGGATAGCAGGTTGTTTGGATCCCCCTTCTAGTGGTGCGGCTTTTGGTGCCCTATTGGGGTTCTTTATGGCCGGTTGTGGTGTGACCTAGGGTGGTTTTTTCTTTGGATGTTATTATATAGGGTTTATTTATGGTTAGATTTGGATTGCTTGGTGGCGCCGATTTCTCGCCCATTACTCATGTTATGGTCGGGGCATCGTTCTCTTGCTCTTTTGTTTAGTTGGGTAGGTTCTTTTTGGTTGTTGTTGTTTGGTTATGGCTAAAGCCTAAAGCCTGTTTTTGGTTGATTCTGAATTTATTTCTTGGTAGTGGTTTGTAAGGTTTGGGGTATGCCCTTTTGTATTCGTGTATCTTTTTTTTTTTTATAATACTTTTAATTACCCAAAAAAAAGAATGAATGAAATAGTGGAAGAACCAATGTGGCTGGCCATAACTCAATCCTTTTGGCCCTTTCAAGTCAATATGAGCAATAACCACACACAGATTTGGCTCACACAAATCTGGCTCCAAACTCTCCACTCTGTCGTCTCCGTCACCGACCACTCAACCAACTATTGTTGTGCTGATTTTTTTTCACCGCCTTAACTTCACTGACAATGAGCTCCTTTGGGCGAAGGGTAATGACGTATAGCCATCGGAGGCTACAGGTTGTGTGCATGGCACTGGAAGAAGGAAGAAGAGAAGATGACTCGTCGTTCCCCTCTCAATTTCTCAATCATAAGCCTTTTAGCTCAATTAATTTGGAATTGGTTGGTGAGAAAACGTTGGTATAAAATTTTTTACCTCAATGAACTGGTTAGATTAGATTTAGTAGATTTTAGAATTGGCTTTGTCCACTGTCATCGTTGATTCTTTGTGCCTTTTGATTTCAAGTTTTGTTCAAATATCTCATTTTTATACAATTGAGACACAATCATCGAAAAGGGGTGGTGAATTGAAAATGTCTCATTTTCTTGCACAAATGAGACAATTGTTATGAAATATCTTATTTCTTCGATCTCTCCATATTTTCACGGTATAATAAAATGATACATTTGTTATAAAATATCTCTTTTGTTATAGAATGTCACATTTCTTCTTTTAAAATAAATGTCATATTTCTGCACAAATGATGCACAACCAAAGAAAATGGGAGGTAGATTAAAAATGTCTCATTTTTTGCATAAATGAGAGATTTGTTATGAAATGTCTCAATTTAAAAATATGACATTTGTTATGAAATGTCTCATTTTTTTGATCCATCTGTATTTTTACAACACAATCTGATGATACATTTATTATGAGATGTCTCATTTGCTATTAAATATATCTTTTTTTCTAAAATAAATGTCTTATTTCTACACAAATGAGGTATTTTAGTTACATATAAAAAAATGTCTCATTTGTCATATGTTTTAGGATGTCTAATTTTATTTCCCTATAAAAATATCTCATTTGTTGGAACTGTCTCATTTTGGGTGTTGGTGGTGGGGAGTAGTATTGGTGGTGGTAGTGTGGTGTTGGCAGTGGAGAGTGGTGGTGGGACATTTTATTTGCATTATTAGAATATCTCATTTTATGCTATGATATATTTGGTACCGAAATGAGATATTATTTTATTCCTCTTAACAAATGTCTTTTTTTTTAGCAAGACATTTTTTTGTATTATTACAACGTCTCATTTTGTAGAATAAGAAATTTGTTTACAATGAGATTTTGGTGTCGAAATAATACATTTATTTTATTTTCTAGCACAAATGGCTCATATTTAGGTATTGGCAATGTGGAATGGTGGTGAGAAGTGGTGGTGGAGGCGGTGGATCGGTGGTGGTTGTGGAAAGTGGTGAGAAGTGGTAGCGGTGGGGAGTGATGGTGGTGGGGGGGGTGGTGGTGGTGGTGTTAGCGGTGGTGGGGAGTAAACGATATATTATGAATAATTTTGGTATAAAAAATATAA
>JAOTRH010174054.1:0-12281 GCA_034768845.1 Heliamphora exappendiculata | reverse complement strand
GTTTTTAATTTATATTTATATATACTGTCTGAAAATATAGTTGATGTTGGATTTGGTGCCTTGAATTTACAACATCCACTTTCGGTAAGGCGTTCGAACAGTGTTGAAATGACAAAAAAAGAAAAAAACAGTCACAAAATCTCTACAAACTGCAGAGAAATCGAGAGGGTGTTTTGACCGATCGAACGATCTATCCATGACAGTAGTTTTAATATACTGCTAAAGTTGCACCTTGACCCAATTTTTGTATTACATATAAAAGGTTTTATATCTTAGAAACTCTAGAACGTCATATACTCTAGAGAAACTCAGTTTAAAGGCTATAAATAAAAAGTGTAAAGAGATAGAGAGAGGTTTAGTTTGAGGCATATTGTATGTGTGTGTGGGGGGAGAGAGAAAGAAAGAGAGAGAGGGAGAGAGAGAGAGAATCTTGTAATCCATATTTGTGTATAGTGGATTGATTATTCTTTTTACCCGTGAACGTAGGCAGCCAATCGAATCACGTATATTCTTGTATTTATTGTAGTTGTTCTCGTTTCTTCTATTTGCTTTGTATGAATTGAGTCTATATGAGTATTCACACCCCAAACCAGTTCTTATTTTTGGGGATTCATGTTTCCAATAATCCCAACAAGTGGTATCTGAGCTTCTAGTTAAAAGTTTAATCACTCGATTTCAATAGAGATGTCAAACAACAGGTATGAAGTTTGAAAGTTCACCAACAAGAATAATTTCTTCTTGTGGTAGAGACATATGAAGGATATGTTAATCTAGCAAAGGGGTCTCCAAGGCATTACTCGGCAAGGCAAAGAAGCCAGAGGCAATGACCACAATCGTTGGGAGGAACTTGATGCCATGGTCGCAAGTTCAATTCAGTTGAATTTAGGAGACGAAGTTATTTACAATGTGATTGATGTGAAGATAGCACACGAGATCTGGCATAAGCTAGAAAATCTCTATATAAAGAAAATATAACTAACAAGTCATTTATGAAGAAGCAATTGTATGGACTGCTGACAAAAAAAGTACAAAACTATTGAAACATCTAAACATGTATAATATGTTCATCACACAGTTATCCAATTTTAGAGTAAAGGTTGATGATGAGGATAAGGCAATACTCTTGTTGGCATCGCTTCTGACCTTCTATAATCATTCGGTGACAACGCTAATGTACGAAAAGGATACTGTAGAATTTGAAAATGTTACAAGTGCTCTTTTGTCACGTGAGAAGATAAAGAGGGATGGTAAATCTGATGTAGAGAGCGTGTTTGTGGCCTAGTCTAAGTCAAATAAGAGAAAGAGTAACAGTTATCCAATTTTGGAGTAAAGGTTGATGATGAGGATAAGGCGATACTTCTGTTGGCATCACTTCTGACCTTCTATAATCATTCGATGACAACGCTAATGTACGAAAAGGATACTGTAGAATTTGAAAAGGTTGCGGGTGCTCTTTTGTCACGTGAGAAGATAAAGAGGGATGGTAAATCTGATGTAGAGAGCGTGTTTGTGGCCTAGTCTAAGTCAAATAAGAGAAGGAGTAGATCCAGTGAGTAAGGTTTCAACAGAGGAAGCTCTGAGTGCAAGTCACATGCAAAAAATGATGTGGAGTGCTTCTACTGCCACAAAACTAGTCATTATAAAAACTAATGCCAAAAATTAAAGAAGCATCTGAAGGAGAAAAAGAAAGAAAAAGCGCCTGTAGATACTGTCAGTTTTATCGAGGAGTCGTTAGACAGTGAGGCAGACGGAGAGGAACTTTTAGTTTTTTCCAATTTTGATTCTCTATCAAAGTTATGGATAGTAGATTTGGGATGCTCTACCATATGTGTCAAATAAAATAATGGTTTGACACATATAAACCTTGCAACGGTAGTACAGTTCTATTGCAGAACAATGCAATCTGTAAGCCATTAGAATGGGTACAGTGAAGATCAAAAATGTTTGATGGGGTTATCAAGGTTTTGGGGAATATCAGACATGTTCCAAGATTAAAGAAAATCTTATTTTTTTAGGAACATTAGATTCTTTTGGTTACAGGTACACAAAAAATGATGGAGTGACGAAGATTAGCAGAGGTTCTATAGTGATCATGAAATGGTAGAAAGTTAAGAATCTTTATAGATTGGTAGGAGACACGGTGGTAGGTGAAGTTACCACTAGTATACAGGTAGTCCAACAGGGACAGCACAAGCGTCTTCAAACACAGGCATTTGCGGCTTGGTCAGATTTATAAGCAGAGTATGTCAAAACTTCAGAAGAAGAAAGTAGTAGACGAGGTAGAGCTCGGTCAAAAAAGTTCACTCAAAAAATTGGGTGATAGTGGTTCAAATCAGCAGCAGCGGGAACAATGCGGTGGGGATCCTTCGTCTTACAGGAAAGCTGTAGGCAGATCAAACAAAGATCACGGACAAGTAGCAGTATCAGAGAATGTGGAGTCACCAAAGAAGACTAAAACTTGGGTGTTTAGTAAACTATCCAAGAATGACAAGACTGTTATTACAAAAGGATCAAGTTCAAGTGTGGCTTGTATTTGTTCCAAGTTCATTTAGTTTAATGCTTAACGAGGTGTAGCGCTCATACCTAGAAAATGGAAATAGGACGAGACAACTAACAGTTCTTCAAAACAGTTCAAAAATTCATGCCCATGTGATGATTGTTGGGTTTGGTGCCTTAAATTTTTTACATCCACATTTAGTAGGGCGTCTGGATAATGTTAGAATGGTGAAAAAAAGGAAAAGCTATCATAAGACCTTTACATACTGCAGAGAGATCGAAAAGGTGTTTTGATCAATCGAGCAATCTAGGCCCCTCGAGCGGTTTGTGCGAGACAATAGTTTTAGTGCCCTACTAGAGCTGCATCTTGACCTAATTTTTGTGTTATATATAAAGGTTTTATGTCTTAGAAACCCTAAAACTGTCATATACTCTAGAAATGCTCAGTTTAAAAGTTAGAGAGAGTGCAAAAAAGCAGAGAGATGCTCAGTTTGATACCACAGATATTGTGATAATAAAAGAGTGAATATTGTAATCAATATTTGTGCATAGTAGATTGATTATTTTTCTCGTCCGTAGGCGTAGATAATCAAGCGAATCACGTATATTTATGTATTTATTGTGGTTGTTCCTGTTTCTTCTATTTATTTTGTGTTGATTGAAATCTGCGTGAGTCCCTGCCCAAACCAATTCTTATTTTTCGGGATTTGTGTTTCTACTATTCCCAACAGTTGATTAGTTCATTTTGTATAATTTTTTAATTTAGGTATATCTTTTTATTAAAATAAAGAGTGAGAATAATAAACATTATTATTATATTTAATATTTTATAAAATTAATTATCATTTAAAATAAATTTCATAAATAAATTATATTTAAGTATCCTACCAGTTATTCTATAATATGGTGTGGCATTTGGACTTTGTTCAAGGATATAAAGCTTTTGCATAGGAAATGGATTCCCATTCATTTGGAGATGTACTGTTGGGCGTGATGCCCTCATCTGCCATGTTTGGGTTAAATGTTAAGAATTTTGTTTATTATTTTTTAAAAAATTTTTTTTTATTTTTTAACTAAATTTTTTACTTTTTCGAATCATTTTAATGAGATAAATTCAAAAAGTAAAATTTTTTTATCAAAAGATGAAAAACAAGTCCATTAAAGACAAAAGTAAATAATATAAAATTTAATTTATTGACTTATTTTAACTTATTTTTTGTCTTTTTAAAAAAAAATTAATATTTTGATCGAAAAATTTTAATTTTTTGACTCGTCTCAACGAGAAGAGTTTAAAAATATAATAATTTAATTAAATAATAAAAAAATTACAAAAAATAAAAATAAACAACGTTAAAAATGCAAATAAACAATTATCCCAAAAGGGGCCAATTGTAAATTTCGTCATGCAAATAACGACTTTATTTGCATGATCAAATTATCTTTATTTTTAAAAATAAATAATTCTTTTTAAAATCATATTTATTGCTCATTTTTAAAATATGAAAAAGATTTATGTTCTCATCTTTCTCATGCTTTTTAGTATAAGAAACAACACATAGTTTAGCTACCATATGAACTTGATTTTAATAAACATTTTATACCAACTAAAGCTCGTCCATATGAAATGGATCAAACTCAATTAGAATATTGTCAAACAAAAATCTAAGACTTATTAACTAAAAATTTAATACGTCCAAGTCAACCTCCTTGGTCATGTGCAGCCTTTTATATTAATAAAAATATAAAATTAGAACAAAGAACACCTCATCTTGTTATAAATTATAAACCATTAAATAAGGTACTTCAATAGATTCGTTATCACATTCCTAATAAAAAGGACCTATTAAATCGATTGAATCAAGCAAAAGTCTTTTTCAAATTCGATATGAAATTTAGATTTTGGCAAATATAAATAGATAAAAATATAAGTATAAAACTGCTTTTACTGTTCCATTTGGCTATTATGAATGGAATGTTATGCCATTTGGTTTTAAAAATGCTCCATCCAAATTGTAAAGAATTGTGAATGATATTTTTAATAATTATACACACTTTTATATTGTTTATATAGATGATATTTTAGTATTTTCTCCATCCATATCTCAACATATTAAACACTTACAAAAATTTTACCATATCATTAAACATAATGGTTTAGTACTTAGCGCTCCCAAGATGA
The DNA here is from genome assembly GCA_034768845.1 of Heliamphora exappendiculata. Taxonomy (NCBI): domain Eukaryota; kingdom Viridiplantae; phylum Streptophyta; class Magnoliopsida; order Ericales; family Sarraceniaceae; genus Heliamphora; species Heliamphora exappendiculata. The sequence continues at coordinate 7,606 of JAOTRH010174054.1, read as the reverse complement.
AATTATTCCAAACAGAAGTCAGATTTTTTGGTCATAATATACACCAAGGTATTATTATTCCTACAGATTGATCTATTGAATTTATTGATAAATTTTCTGATGAAATTCTTAATAAAACCCATTTACAAAGATTTCTAGATTGTCTAAATTATATAAAAAAAATTTACCAAAATATGCATGAAGATACTAAATTATTCTATCAACAATTAAAAAACAACCCTCCATCATGGACCTACAAACATACCCAAGCTGTTAAAAAAAATTAAACAACATGTCAAACAACTTTTATGTCTTTGTTTACCAATTCCTAATACTTTAAAAATAGTAGAAACAGATGCTTCTGATATTGGTTATGGTGAAATTCTCAAACAGCAACACCAAGGTCGAGAACAATTAGTTCCCTATACAAGTGGTGTTTATAAACCCACACAAGCTAATTACTCAACCATTAAAAAAGAAATTTTATCAATTGTTCTCTGTATAACTAAATTCGATAGTGATCTTTTAAATCAAAAATTTTTATTAAAAATTGATTGCAAAGCCGCAAAAGATGTTTTACAAAAAGATGTTAAAAATATCACTTCCAAACAAATTTTTGTTCAGTGGCAAGCAGTTTTATCTATTTTCGATTTTGATATTGAATATATTAAAGGCGAAACTAACTCCCTTCTTGACTTCTTTACTCGAGAGTTTTTGCATGGATCAAAGTCACATCCATCAGGTAATATGAGTACTCCCAAAATCTCACACGCACACAACAATTGAAAGATAAAACCCCCTTTTAATCAGTTCGAAAAGCACACCCTAATTATCTCTCCAATGAAACCCTATTCCCTATTACGACTCTCGAAGAAGAGGATAATAAAATGGTGAGTCCAATAAGTGATAAGGAGAAGCCTATGGCTATTGCCAAATTGATTGGAAGTTATCTTCCAGTACAATGGTTCTATTTATAAAAAAATCGGCACCCCTAATTGAATTTTTTTCGAAACACTCCTTGTGGAGATCGGCTCAATTAAAATTTAACATAATTCGAATGAGAATAGCAAAATCATAAATTATTCGAAATGTGTCATCCAAAAAATTATTTCCAAACGCAAATGGGGACATGGCAATAATTTTAATAAAATTTTTAAAATTGATACCATTCGTCCCAAAACTTATAATTATTATGATTACCAAAAAGTCTTTCACAATGTTTTCTATTTACAAAATCATTTAATAAAACATTCATGGTTCATTAAATTTTACAACAATTTTGATTCCCCAATTCCCAATTGGTTACAATTTTGGTGGACTGAATTTAGTCCTCATCCCCAAATTCTCCCACAAATTTTTCAAGAGTCTTATTCTCATTATCTTAAATACTTCAATCCTTTGAATCTTCCGCTCCTTCATTTCTATGTGGACTTTTTACTTCCCTGGTTACTTCAGTAGAAATTCACAATCTCCATTACTAATCAAATTCCTTATTTAGCCCGTGAATATGCTACCAGATGGTGGGATAAATTTGTAATTCCACAAGAATATTACCTTGATATCCTTGAACAGTATTTTATTAAATTTTTTTTCTCAATCCAAAGCCTTTGATACTCAAAAACCTAAAGTTACTTATGCTTCAAAATTAACATCTACTTCATCTCCAAAATCCACATCATTATCATCCTCTGATATTTTCAATTTTGATATTCCAGCCATTCGAACCAAAATCCTTCAAAGAAATCCTTCTTTAGCCATATCCAAAGATGCCCTTCAAAATGCTATTCAAAAAGAAATACACTCTTAAATTGCTAATGAAGATCTTTTAGGAGATGGTCCTAAAGATGATGATTTCAGTCCTCAAAATGAGGATGATTGTTATGACATTGATTTTGATTATGTCTCATTATGACGCCAATATCTGTTCAAAATTAATTTCTATGATTTATTTGAAAAAGATCAAAATTTCAAAATTATTCTTACTCTTTTCCAAAAGCCTCCATCGTCCCAGCATCCAATGCAATAATTTATCTACCATCCTTCAATAAAGTGATTCCATTTTTCGCCTTCAACGCGGTGCCAAGTTTTCCAAAAACGACAAAATACTTTACAAAAGTATTATTCGGTGCTCTTTCGCTTTTTCAAAAAAAGTCAGTCATGATGTCCGTCCAACAGTGTTTTGTTGGCCAAAGTGCACAGGAGCCCCATTATTAGATGCAAATAGTATCCTTAGATTCCCAAATAGTACCCGACAACATACTGTTCATTAAAGTAAAAGTCAAAAATGTAATTATTCCAATTGTACTATTCATTTTCTGTTTTGTTTATGTTTTGAAGTCCGGAGCCTGTCCAGCTCCTATATATATTTAGCTACTGAGGAGAGCTTGCTCCTCAGAGCCTACTCTACCTTCTTTCTTTTCATATTTGCTTCCGTTTGTAATGTCTCTGTAAAATAAACCCCTTGCATCAGACAATCAAATTGTAAGTGTGTTTGCTTATTTCCATTACTTATATGTTGTTTTAGTGTTTTAATTAACTCGATCCAAGTTGTATATTTGGGCCTGATTTGGTATCAGAGCCATATAGTGTATTTAGTTTCAGGTATTCTCATCGTATCAGAGGGAACCACGAAACGGCATGACTTAGGAACAGAGGTTGTAAGTCTTCATTGTGTCTGTAAGGCCAAGGACGCCTCTTTTATTGACTATTTTCCTGTTACTATTTATATAATATGGCTAGGATTATTCGATCTTTTTCAAATATGATCACTGGTGAGGGATCATCTAGAACACCACGAATAATAAATCAAAGTGAATTAGATGTCAAAAATATGGAAAAAATTTATCTAACTGGTCTATACCTAAGAAAAATATACATGAATTATATGATAAAAAATTTGAACTTAAACAAACATATAAGATCAAAATAGTTGAACAAATTTTTCCCGTCACCAATCAATTTCAAACTCTTCAATTATTAGATCCCCAGATGAAAAAAAAATTCAAAATGATTTTAAATTTCTACATCTAGGCTTGGTTCAAGTAGGAATTAAACCTATGACACGATTAAATATAAATAAATCTATCATATGTTCACTTGTAAATTTAAGACATAATTCTTATTCAGATACTCTATTAGGTACAATTAAAACAAGCTTAGTTCATGATCCTGTATATTTTGAATGTTTTTTCAATTTTGAAGTATCATTATATGATCCAACAATTTTAAAAATTTTAACTTTACAAATACAAATTAAGAGATATAATATAGATGCTTTATCCTTAAATCTGCAAATTACGTATAGAGTATATCTAAAGGTAATGACTACATCGGCACCAATGTTTAAAGGTATCACCAGTCCACAAGGTTCGACAATCACGTTCCAATCTAATTTATATAGATCTCAAGTCATCACACCTAAAGTTATTAAATGGCATGAGATTGAAGATGCTAATCAATTAGATAATAATAGTTGGCATATGTCTCAGATTATGCCTCCTCAAACAACCCAAACCGACACTAATTCAAATTCTATCATTGAATTTCTAGATGGATCTGTTTTAGTACAATTTCCACCCAGACAATCTGAATCTATAACAAGTTCGGAAATATCAGAAACCCCATTAACTCGCAGAACCCAATCATTAAGATCTCAACCATATTTTACACCTCCACCTTCTCTTAAAAAGATAAACCAATCGTTTCGAAATTATCCCATATCTAGCATTAATATATCTAACCAAATCCCACAACCAATTTATAAAAATGATTTCAATGACACTCGACCAGATGACGAATTAGACGTTGATCTAACATCTTTGAATATTAACATGATATCTATTACTCTTCCAAAATTAGACATTGATCCAAAGAAAATTATGCAAGAATATATGGCTCCTTATCATCGATATAATCGTAACTGTTTCACAGTTAATAATACTATTGAAGAAAAAAAGCATATTAAAAAATAGTATTTAATCTATTTAGAAGAATCTCAAAATAATATTTATTTTTTTCTTTGGCATTATCACATCTATTGCCCGGCACATCATACAATCATTCCTCATGAGTTATTGTGTGAATCAATAAATACATTTGAAAAAAAATGAACTGCCACATACGGTAGTGAATTTCAATCCATCCATCTCCCAAGTAAAACAATTATTCTTAGATCTGGTGTTAAGGCTCGCCCTTTTTCTGAATCCGATCAAAATATTCTCAATCAACTCAATTATACGAATACTTATCTCCAAACCCTACGAGAACAAGTCAGTCGAATTAAAAATTTTGAACCTACTATTCTCACTTCTAAATTAGATGCTATATATCAAGTTGTCAAAAACCTTGATGCTCGCGCTATGACACCTAATACTACAAATACAACAATTTATGTCCCAACCAGAGTTAAACCACTACCTATGCCAAAATATAAATTACAAAATTCATCTCAAGAATTTATTCAACAATTACAACAATCACTAAAGAAATCACAAGCCATTACGTCCACACCCGTAAAAGAAAATGACAAAAAATCAATTCATGTTTTACATCATGAGGAAGAAGACCTCAATAATTTGTATGAACAATTTCAAGAATCAACATCCCAATCAGATTCAAGAAACATTTATAACACCTAAACCAACAACAAAAAATTATTACCCAAGACCAACTCCAATTGATTTACAATTTGAAGAAAAAACATATCCCATGATATTTAATTGTAGTAATTTACTTGAATGGAATTTAGATGAAAAAATCGATTATCAAATTATTGAGATGGTCAACACATGATGATGGCTGCTAATGCTGCCTTATCACGCCATCCCTCAAATAATGAAGCCTCCGTTGGAGAATTACTCATAGCATGATTTTCTGGCCAACTTAAAGGTTGGTGGGATAATTATCTTAGCGATGAACAAGAACTGGAGAGCAAGATCTGTAAAAAGGAATGAACAAGGACTTACTATTGAAGAGCAAGGTCTCCCAGTAAGGGATATCATTACAACATTAATTACCGCCATAATCTAACATTTTATTGGTAATACTCAAATAGTACAAGAGAGAGGTAAAGAATTATTAATCAATCTTAAATGTCCCACATTAACACATTTTTGTTGGTACAAAGATATTTTTCTTTCTAAATTATATCAACGTAATGATGCCAACCAAGATTTTTGAAAAGAACGATTTATTACTGGTCTTCCCACATTATTTGCCGAAAAAATTAAAACACGTATTAAGAATAAAAACCGATGATTAATTCCATACCATCAATATACGTATAGAGAGTTAATCTCTGAAATATGTGCTGAAGGTTTGGTTTTATGCAATGATATTAAACTAAAAAATCAATTAAAGAAAGAAAAATGTTTAGGCAAAATAGAATTAGGGTAATTTTGCCATTAGTTCAGTTATAATACCATTAAACCCCCTTTGGATAAAAACAATAAGATACGAAAGCGAAAGTCTTATAAATATAATCGTTACAAATCCAAATATAAGTATAAACCTAAATATAAGAAATATGATAGAATATTTAAATCATATAAATCTTATAAAAAACAAAATTATACAAAAAAATATTCTAATTATAAAACTAGAAAACCCAATCAAAAGTCCAAATCGACAAATCAAGCTACCACAAGTGACAAATCATGTTGGAAATGTGGTAAAGTATGTCATTTTGCTAAAAAAAATGTTCTGCAAAACAAAAAATAAATGAACTTCATTGTTCAGATAAATTAAAAAAATAATTATGCAATCTTCTATTAAATTCAAAGGTGCCGTTTGGTAACGTTTATGTTTTCTATTTTCTATTTTTATTTTTGTTTTTTTTGTAAACTGTAAATAAAAACATGTTTGGTAATTATTTTTATTTTTAAAAAACTGTAAACAGTTTTCAAAATTTACAAAATTTTAAGAAACAGAAAAAATGTGTTTTCACTTATTTTGTAAACAAATTTTGATTGAATTCATCCGTAACCTCCAACTATCACTTTTCAAGTATTTATGTTACCAAATATGTTTTTGTTTTTATTTTTTTATAAAGATAAATGAAAATATATTTTTTATTTTTTGTAAACAAAAATAAAAAACTGCAAACGTTACCAGCGAGCCCTAATCCTCCTAGTGATGATGAATCCCAAACATCTTCTGATGAAAATAAATCACAAGACTTTGCACTTGATGAACTAAACCAAGATGATATATCATCTTCATCCTCTGATTCTGCGGATGAGAAATGTTGTCATAATTGTCAAACTCAAAATGATTATTATCAAGCTATTCTTAATATGAATGGTTTGTCTATTAATATTTTATTTAAACCAGAATAAGATTTATTAGACACATTAAATCAAATCAATGAACCTAAAATCCGACCTAAACTCATTTTACAATATTTAGATTAAGTAACCACAAAGATAGACAATAGCCTCTTTCTATCCAAACTTAATACAAAAGTTGATTTTAAACATGTATTAAAACGATTAGAAAATCAACCTAAACAAAACCCTTCCTTATCTGAAATGTACTAAGAAATAAATTAATTAAAACAGGATATGCAAACATTACAACAAAAAATCTCTTATCTAGAAAACGAAAACGAAAAAAGAGAACTTATGCATTTTGCTGCTGAACCAAGTACACAAGAAAGTACTAGTGCTCATAAAAATAATATAAATAAATAAAAATAAAAGAATTATGATCCAAGAATCAAATCATAATCTTACAATTAATGAAACCAATTTTCTTTCTTTAAATCGGTTAATTTTCCAAAAATGGTATATCAAAATCAATTTAGTTTTCCAGAAAGAATTTATTGTCGAAGCCATAGTATTAGTTGACTCTGGTGCTAACTTAAATTGTATAAGGGAAGGTTTAATACCAATTAAATATTTTGAAAAAACTAAACAAAACCTACAATTGACTGATGGTAATTTTATGGCCATAAATTACAAATTAGCCAATGCTTATATCTGTAACCAATATATCTGTTTACAAACTAATTTTGTCCTAGTAAAAGATTTATTCTAACGCATGATACTTCGAACACTTTTTTTAACAATGATTGCACCATTTTAGGTATCACATAAAGGAATTACAACAAATTTAATGAAAAATCAAAAAATTATATTTCCTTTCATATTTCCTTCTCAACCCCATACCTTACAGGAATTAAAAACTAATTTAATATTTAAACAAAAATAAATTCATTATTTACCAGAAGAATTATCTTATTCCCAAATAGAAGAATAAATTCAAAAATTTGCTACACAACAACAAATTGAAGCGTGTAAACAATTATATGAAAAAGATCTATGTTCTCATCTTTTTCATGCTTTTTGGCATAAGAAACAACACATAGTTCAGCTACTATATGAATTTGATTTTAATGAATATTTTATACCAACTAAAATCCGTCCATCTCAAATGGATCAAACTCAATTAGAATATTGTCAAACAGAAATTCAAGACTTATTAACTAAAATTTTAATACGTCCAAATCAATCGCATTGGTCACGTGCAGTCTTTTATGTTAATAAAAAAACAGAATTAGAACGAGGAACACCTCGTCTTGTTATAAATTATAAACCATTAAATAAGATACTTTATTTTTATATATATA
>JAOTRH010174043.1:0-12281 GCA_034768845.1 Heliamphora exappendiculata | reverse complement strand
AAAACAAAAGTTACGTGATTTTTACAAAACTAAACAATGTCATGCCATTAAAGATGTACTCATCACTCTCTTTAATTATCAATTACATATTTATGGAATAGGGGTAAGATTGTCTATGTCATTGATAAGTGCTTAAATGCGTCGTTCAAATCCTACAATTTAAATAATTCATTTTTACAAATATATTAGTTCTAGCATCAGAAGAGGCAAGGAGTTAGAAAAGCGGACTAAAAAGCAGAAAAAGGAGAATAAAGCATTCTGGACAATTTCATCCGAACGAGCATTTATACGGTTTTAAACAGAACAATTTTGTCCGAACAAGTGTCCGAACAATTTTGCCCAGAGACATTTCATCCGAACAAACTCTGGACAATTCGCGGGAATCAATTGCACAAAGCATTAAAACCTAGGGCATGAAAGGCACTATAAATAGATGACAATACTCAGAAAAAGATACTAACACATCTTTGGAGTGAAAAGAGGCAAGGGAGATGATCAGGGTTTGAGAGACGACAAACCTTCAAGTAAGGCAACCGAGCGGAGGATTCTCATTCAACTTGTATGGATTATGGTTGCAAAATGAGCGGCTAGGTTTTTCTTCCTATGGTTCAATGAAACCTAGCTAGGTATTTAGATTCAAGTTGAGATTTTAAGTTTTTTTTAATATCGGATTCAACTCTTTGCATGATTTTTATAGACGTTGAATATTATTCAAAGAACTTTATTGCTTTATTTAATTTTTGCTTTTACTTTCTGTGATTGTGATTGTGAGATTATACAACTATTTCGTTATCGTATTTTATTCCAAACGTGAGGCAATTTATTCTTGATCAACCGATTCAAGCTTGTAGTCAAAACGGGATTAAGTTAAATCATGAGAAAGTTACTAAATCTTAATAAATCTAAACTATTTGGATATGGTGAATTCAAAACCCTAAGGTACTCCTTTCACATCAATCAAACTTTTTAAATTCAATTTTATTTATTTTTGCCTTTAGTTAAATAAAAAGACACTCATCCCTTTCATTAATTAATTGGATAAATCTTTTGGCTGTAAGAAATTTCCATTAAGCCTATTAGTCCATGTTGGAACGATACCTGGTCTTGACCACTATTTTACTGAATAGTAGTTTTTACATAGGTTATAAATTGTTAGCTCAAGGGTATTTTGATGAATTTTGATGATTTTTATTGAAAGGCATTTTCTATTCAAATTTAAAAAGATAAGAAATAAAACATTTTTCAAAAAGGTTGAGTCGACACCATAATGCTTATGAGTTGGCACCTCATGTAATTTGAGTCGACACTTCACACTGAATAAATTGACACTTAATGTTTGCAAATAGAACTTTTGGGTTGACACCTATTAGCTTTTGAGTCAACACTTATATGCAGAGCCTACTTGATTTCTCAAGTGTCGATGCCATTAAGTTAAGGGTCGATACCTCTAACGCTTTGCTTGAGACTCTACAGGAAAATAGGTTGGGTTGACACTTTCAGATATTGGACTGGAATTCAAGTTGTATCGACATCAGCTAATGCTTAAGTCGACACCAAGTCAAGGCCCGAAGAGCAAGTTGGGTCGACACTAGATAGTACATGGGTTGACACTTCATAACCTATGAAGGAAATTTAACTTGTGTCGATACCAATACACACATGAGTCGACATCAAGCAACCTTCTAAACATCTTGAGACTTAGGTCGACACCGATGCATACATGAGTCGACACCAAGTAAACCTCCAGACTCTCTAAAACTTGTGTCGACACCAAGTGACGATCCGGGCACTACTCATCTTGTGTCGACACCAATGCCAACATGGGTCAACACCAAAGGCTACTCTGGAAAAACAAAAGATTGAGTCGACATCAACTTCAAGTTATATCGACACCAAAGTTCAAAGGCCGATGTTGTTTCAACTGGGTCGACGATAATGTTAACATCAGCTGACATCGAAGAAGACTTGAAGGCCTGGGTCGACACCAACACAGATATAAGTCGACACTACAGAAGACATGAAGCCTTGAGTCGACACCAAGCTTCATCTTGAAGAACTGAAGAACTCAATGAGTCGACACTAGATTCAGTCTCAGTCGACACTAAGGTGAAAAAACCAAATGACCAAAAGTTGAGTCAACACCTCATAGAACATGAGTCGACACTTTTGTCCAAGAATCAAAGCCAAGAACACTCTGTATCGACACCAAGAAGCCTTGTGTCGACACTTGCGACAAATTTCAAAATGGGCGCTAGTTCAACGGTAATATTTCATAGCATTCACCTAGCATCAACGGTCAAGTCCTTTAGTGGGCTATAAAAGAAGTTAATTTTTGAGTTTTGAGTTGCTGCATCATTGATGAACAAAGTGCATTGAAAGCACTCCAACATTCATTCGAGTTCATTGAAAGCTCATAACTCATCAAGCCCTAGAATTACTCTCTTCTTTGTACATTTATTATCCAATCTTTGTAAGGAGTGTTAGTGAGTTATTGTTCTAATTTTTCGTACACATTTATTGTAAAGAGAAGGGTGAGTCACCCTAATAGCCTTTAAAAGAGTGTGCTGCACATCTTAGGCTGAGTTGAAGAGTGTTTAAAAAAACATAGATTGTTTGTGAAACCTCTTCAGTACTATAAAATTCTTTGAATGCACATGTGAAACATTCGGTTGTAGTGCCACTATAAGAAAAAAACACTTTTCCCGTACCAAAATCTCAGTCGGCAAATGTCCAAAATTGGTTGACAAAGGCTTTCTACGACCGTAGTTTTTGGTCGCTATTTTGGTCACCCAGAAATTGACGGGAAAGACCTTTGCCGACCAAACAGATTGGTCGCCGAAGACTAACTTTTGTCGACTAATATTTTAGTCGCCAATGTATGTTTTTGTCGACAAATAAGATTAGTCGCTAAAAAAGTTTGGTCAGGAAAGGTTGGCAATCGCGGCCAATTTGTGTGATCGGCGAAAGTGTTTCAAAAAATTTAAATACTTTTACCGATCAAATGTTTAGTTGCCTAAAGATATTTTTGGCGACCAATTGTTTGTAGAGAAACATTTGAAATAAAATGTTTTTTAAAAGGTTTAAGTCGACACCATAATGCTTATGAGTTGACACCTCATGCAATTTGAGTCGACACTTCATGCTAAATGAGTTGACACTTAATGTTCTCAAACATAATTTTTGAGTCGACACCTATTAGCTTTTGAGTCAATGCAATTTGAGTCGACACTTCACGCTAAATGAGTTGACACTTAATATTCTCAAACAGAACTTTTGAGTCGACAGCTATTAGCTTTTGAGTCAATAATTATGTGCAGTGCTCGCTTGATTTCTCAGGTGTCGACACCATTAAGTTGAGGGTTGACACCTCTAAAGCTTTGCTTAACACTCTACAGGAAATATTGAACAGTTGGGTCATCACTTTTAAATATTGAACAATAATTCAAGTTGTGTTGACACTAAGTCAAGGCCCGAGAAGCAAGTTGGGCCGACACCAGATAGTACATGAGTCGACACTACATAACTCTTGACGGAATTTAACTTGTGTCGACACCAATGCACACATGAATCGATTCTAAGTTGTTAGGGTTGTATACTAAAAATAATAATTTTAATTTTAGTATTTAATTTTATTAAATAATAAAATTAATTTTTTCATTTTATGAGAATCTTAATGAACAATGTATGCGTTCCATTATTTATTTAATGCTGTGCATAAGTATCTTTTATTCTACATAATATTTAATCTGGTGTGTAGAGTTTGACTTATACACAAATAACCAGATTATTAGTTCTTGTAAAATATAAGTTTTTAGTTCACAATTTATATGGAACTAAACACACCATCGGTACGGTTGTAGTATAATATTTTAGTAGATCTATCTTGATTACGGAGAACGATAATTGTTTCGACTCATTGTACTAGTACACTTTGTTTGTATTGAACATGACCAAGTTGAGGTAATTAATTTTATACTGACTTTACAAATTAATTGACACCCCATAGTTATTATGAGTGTTTATATTCTTAATTTCAAAATAATTATTATTTACATATATTTAATATTCGTTGTTTTGATTTACTAGAGGGTGAGATCTTGAATGGATCTATAATCCCGGTTAATTAGATAACGATATTATTTATATTGTGGATATTAATTATTGACGGAATTCACGTCCTAAAAAATCGAAATTGATGATACTCCTTAAAGAAGTTTATAAGTTTTGATTGAGCCAAATCTCACAAGTAAATTTTATAATCTGGCAGTTAAATAAGTTAAGCGGAAGGGCTTAAATTTTTTTTTAAGAGACCAATTAAATATAATTGTTAGTAATTCAATTTAATCGATGGGTCTCTGTAATCTTAACCTGAGGAGAATAAATAAGTATTTAATAACAAGAACTCGAATACTATAGTTTTGAGAATAAGGCTGGGAGTGCAATTATAATTTTTTAGTGGAATGAATTATAATTTATGTTTTTATGAAATTATTTCTGGGTTGAGGTAAAATTTCATAATTACATTAAAAACCCATGTCTTATTTACTCCGCAGGTTCTTGCTGTAACCTATTTCTGTACTGTTATAAAATCTAACTGCCAGATATTCCATATAACGTTCTAGGATTTTCATGTCTTGTGAATCTAAAAAATAGACGACTGGACAAATTTTGAAGAGCACGATAGATCAAAGTCCACACTTTGTTCGTGTTTTACATTCAAAAATATAGTAGAAGGTTTGTGTTGGAGATTTTAACTAGAAATCAAAAACAACGGCGAATCGTTGACTTAAAATTGTTGCAGTAACCAAAATCATCAAACTAGATTTTGAAAAGTATAATCCTAAAACTAACTTTGAGAGTATTACTAAGTTTTATTTTGATTGTTCGATATCAAAAGTTTTAATTTAAACCCTATTTTGGCATTTGTCTGTCCAGTTATTTTTTGGCTAAAATCATAGACATAATCTTAGGATCTTGACAGTTTACCCCAACAATTGGTTTCAGATCCGTTTTTGATTATATATGATTTAATCATGAGTTTGAGTAGATTTAGATTAAACTAACTATGTTTTGCAAGTAATCTAATCTCAATTTTTAATGGTGATTATTTGTTTTGTATGTTTGATTACATAAAAGTTGATCATGGTTGATTGATTGTGATCTCTTCAGAGGTATAGAATCAAGTAAAAATAATTATTTTTTTATTTTAATTTTTTTAAATTTTATGCAATAAAAAATTGAAAAAATGTTGAAGAACACATGAACCGCAGCAAGCCTCATGTGAATGTTGACTCATGGATGAGTCGTGGATGCATGACCAAATGGAGTTATAATGGATTATCAAGATTCATGTTTCATGGGATGCTCTGGGAGTTAATCTTCCATGCCAATCAGTGATCATTGATAAGCAAAGCTTGGATGCACTATAATTATCACAGCCAAACGGACCCTTGTTATCATGATTATCAAGTCCGTGATTATCAAGACAATGATTCTTAGATGAAAACAACTCAACAGCAAGCAAGAAGCCACGTGGAACTTGTTTATCTCAATTGCAATGCATGCAACGTGTGGATAATTCATGGAATTCCAATTTGATTATGCCACCGTCACGTGAATCATGGTATTTATCTAAGCATGATTATGGGCAAAGCACAAACAAAAACCGCGGCACCTAAAAAGGCCGGCACAAGCCAAACCCAGCAAGCATGCTGCGGAACAAAAAAAGGCGCGCGCGGGGTTCGGCGCTGCAGCGCAGCTCGGCTGTGGCGGCGGTGACGCATGGCTAGATGGTGGCAACAGTAGTGTTCTAGTAGAACTGTGAATTGCAGTAGTTGAGTTGTGCAAGATTTCTAATTGACTACAAAATTCTGACATGATCAGAAAACTAAAATTTTACTTCTGATAAGATTATAAATTTTTTAGATTAACAGAAACTCTTTGGTTAAAGAGTTATAGATAGACCATAAAAGTCGAGATTAAATGCATTTATTTATTTAAATACATGAATGCTTTTATTTCAGTTTATTTATTCTGTTATGTTTTAATTAATTCTGGTTAATTCGAAATTAGTTTTTTTGTAACGAAAAAATAAAATAAAATCTTCTTTAAATAAAATTAATTTTTTAAAAAATAAAATTTTAGAACTTTATTTTGTTATATTAAAACACATTTAAGATGATTTTCTAAAAATTGAATTTCTTTAAAAAACGTGATGGCTAATTTAAAATTTTTTTTTTGAATTAATTAAAAGAAGTTTAATTTTAATAAGTTATGTTTTCAAAATATGTGTAATGAAAAATAAAATAAAATTCTTAATTTTTATTTAAAATTAAATTTTCAAATAAATAGAATTTAAAAATTTTATTTGTTACACATAAAAACAAATAAATATAATTTAAAAATCTGAATCTTTGGCAATATGTGATTTTTAAAAAATTATAAATTTATTTTGATTAAACATATTTTATAACCTTAAAAAATATTTTTAAAACTAAGTGGGCGAGAAAATTTATTCATAGATAAATCTCGCGGTCTCCATCACTAGTTCGTAGGTGATGTAATTAATTTTGTGTATTGACATTAGGGCATTCCTCCCCATTAGACAGAATTAATTACGCAATCACCGGTACGAACCTCATTTAGGGATAAGTTTAGATAATTGTTAATGTAAATTACTTTTTCATCTGAATGATTCATTGCACATTGATTGATTCGGAATTAAGTGATGGTTTCTACTTAACTGTAAATAATAATATTCTTTTCATCTAAGTCACTGCTATTATTTATAGGAATGAAATTACATCAATTATTTAATTTTTCTTGACAAGGTTTATTGCTTATATAGTAAAATTAATAGAAATTAGCATGTCTGAACAAATGATGAATAGCAGACGTCCTTTCCATCGAGGTATGCTATTTACGGTGTACGAAGTTGTTGGCAATTTTTTTTAAAAAGATAGAGGGACCGATTTTAAAATAAAATTTAAAATTTTACTCATAATAATTAATGATTTTTAGTTATGTGATTCTTAGGATTAAAATGGCTTTCAATTCACTCGCGGCTATTCTCAATGAAAATAAACTTATGGGTGCTAATTATGTTAACTACAAAAAGAATCTAGATATTGTTTTAACTGCCAATTGTGTTCTTAGAAAGCCAGTAAATATGTTTGTTTCTAAAAAAGATTCTTCCTCTTAGCTGAAAGGTAAGAGAAGAAAAATATTTAGAAATAGAGTGGCACGATTTTCAAGTTAGTTAGTGGGCCACAGACAGGTGTGAAAAAATCAAAAGGCAGATGTTTTCACTTTAACTAAATACGGCATTAGAATAAACAATGTCCAGTTTATTTTGGAAAACAGAAGAGGAAAGGTAATTTCTGTTCACTAGTTGTTGAAACAAGCTTAGCGATGTTATCTACTGAAATCTGGTGTGTAGATACGTGAGCCACTAATCATGTTTGTAATTTATTGTAGGGGTTCCAAGAAATTCGACAACTTAGTGATTGGAAGATTTACCTACGTATGGGTAATAATACAATGGTGGCAACAATTACAGTGGGAGATGTCACTCTCAATTTTAGCAAGGATCAAGTTTTAATATTGAAAAATTATCTTTATGTAACTTCTATTAGAATGAATTCAATTTTCATTACTAGATTAGTTAAAGACATATATTTAATTTATTTTAATAACTTTATGGTTATTAAGGATAATAAACGGTTTATCTATTCTAGTAAATTGGTGGATGATCTTTACGTTATTACTCATATCTCTCATATACTACAACTGAATGAATTGAATAATACATCTAATTCACCATTCAAGAGAAATGAACCTTCTTTAAAGAGAGAAATGTATCTTTAGCACTTACGACTAGATCATATTAATCTGAAAATGGTAAATAGACTGGTTGAAGATGAACCTTTGAGTTCATTAGAAGTTGAAGCACTTTCAGTCTGTGAATTCTGCTTTGAGGGTAAAATGACCAAGAGACTATTTTCGGCTAAAAGTTATAGAACTAAAGAACTATTAGAACTGGTTCACTCTGACTTATGTGGATCTATGACTATCCGGATTAGAGGATACTTTGATGCACCGTAAGTCTGAATACTTTGAAAAATTCAAAGTATTTAAAGCGAAAGCAAAGAAGCGTTTGGAAAAATGTGTCAAGATACTTCAGTCTGATCGTGGTGGCAAGTAACTCTTTGGAGAATTTAGGAATTATTTGTCAGAGGAGGGGATTATATTTCAATTGACTGCACCAGGTACTTTACAGTAGAATGGTGTAACATAAAGAAAGAATATTACTCTTATGGAGATAGTGAGGTCTATGATGAGTTATTCAAACTTATCTGATTCGTCTTGGGAATTTGTATTAGAGACAACAACTTATATTCTAAACTTGGTACCTTCTAACTCAGTACCTTATACTCCCACAGAATTATGGATCGGGCACTATAGACTCCCCTAATCTGACCAAATCGAATCTTAGGCACCCGTCTCGGATGTGCTTCAATGATGAAAATATGAGAATTATGTTCAAAGATACTCCCAAGCAAGCAAGATCAGAAATATGGTTCAAAACTTAAGAAAACCACCAAAAAACCTTCAGGCTGTGACATTCTTATACTCACCGCCGTCGCTTTATTGAAACCTTAGAATAGGCCATGGCCTTGAATTCACGGTCGCTACCTTTTTGCAAACCCTAAACTAGGCTGTCACCTCCTTTTTCACGGCCGCATCTTTTATCCTAGCCGCGACTTTTGAAAATTGCGGCTTTATCCTTTTCATCACCATAAAGGTAGCGGCTGTTACTATGAAAAAGAAAAAAGGTAGTGGTCGTCACTATTACCCATTTTGGACAGGTTGCAGCATTCCAGAAGGGGTCTGTGTTGCTCGCCTTGCCTATAAATAGGCGGCGTTTCCAAGTAAAACAAAAGAAGAAGAAGAAGAAGACCTGGAGGTCCAAGCTTTGTCGAAATACTCCCCCACCCGATATTCCCTCATCAATTCCACACTTTTTGAGCCTTATTCGTGTTCTTGCTTGCATTGAAGGAGTTTGTAGAGCTCGTATTGGCTTCGAGATAGCCTATTTTCACCCCCGAGGAGCCATTCGAGGTAAATATTCACATGATATAATCTTAGGAGCCCACGACTCTTTTCAAACCCTCATCTTCTTTTCCCGAAGGTGTCGTGGATAAGGTTTCTACTATTTTATTGCTTATTTAACATTTTATTTCAATGTAAGTATTGTTCCTTCAAGTTTTTCATTACTAATAGTGTATTTGTAGCTCTTTGTTTCGTGTACTTATGGTTATTCTTATTCTGTTTCGATGCTCACGAGTACACTGAGCACATCAAAAGCTTTATGAGGTTCTAGAACATGATGGCTGCGACTTTCTCATGTCACAATCGTATGTTTTGTTAGACGATAGTCACAGTGTAAGCTTTTTATCAGTGCCGATACATTTGTGCCTTATGTACTCATGACGGCAACATCCTATTATTACGGTCGTGACATCTTTTCAGAGGCTAAAAACGTGAAAGCTCACTTTAAAGCTTTTTGTTATTTGTTTATCTCAAGGTTTTTCTCTCTTTTTCTTATTCTATTTTACTTTCCTCTTTTCTGTAGTTTAGTTCATGTTCTTGCTGGGTAATTAGTGGTAGATCTTACCTAGATCGAATGGGTCGTGGTTTCCATTCTGTACACCCATTTTTTTGTATGTTCTGTAGTTATGAAAATAAGATGGTTGTGGCCTTTTAATATCACAACCGTGTGTTTTGTTAGACTCATAGTAACGGTCGCCAGTGCTCTTGTTCTTTTTTTTTAACGGCCGCAGCTTTTATTTTCATATTTGTTATGGTCGCTATATCCTCTAGCTACGATCGTGGGATTTTGTGAGGCTAGTGACGTGAAAAATGTATTTCAAGCACTCTGTTATTCATTTCAATGATCCTTATGTCTTATTTTGAGATATTGCTTGTATAGAGGATGAAAGATGGTAGATCTAACCTAGAATAAATGGGTTATAATCTATGTCCTGCATGTCGTGTCCATTTAAGCTTGTTTTAGCCCTTCTATGATGATTATACCCCTTCTAAATCCTTAAAAACCTTGGCCACTACTTTTAGTTGTCACGGTCGGGAGATTTTTCATTCTGTTTCTCGCGGTAACCCTATATTTGTCATGGCAGCATGTTTTGTGACTTATTTTGCCATGACCGCAACATTTATTGCTATAGTCATGAGTTTTCTGTATGTTTAGTAGGTCAAAAATAGTGTTAAACATTTTCTGTTTATCCTGTATAGCCTGTTCATAATATGTTATGGATAGAAATATTATCGCATGACCCTTAGACCCTTATTTGTTCATTTTATCGCTTACTTGCAAGTTTTTCGCTTTGCTTTGCTCAAACGATATGTGCGGCATATCTAGAAATAACAACCAAGTTGCATGACCCTAGAAATCATAGTTAAGATTTTGTTTTGTTGCTTGCTTTTGTTTGAACTCTCTTTATCCTCTCGTTCTGTACATGCTACCTTTAAAAAGTTTATAATAAGAATTAATATTGACAAAGTAAAGGTCATCCTCACGGTTGGGAGAAAAGGGTCCCTAACACCTTTCCTTTTTGTACCTTAGCCCCGAATCCTTTTTTTCTCTAGTTACGTTTTTAAAAGACCCGCAGCCTTCTTTTTATTTTTCTTGATTTTTCTCAAAAATCAAGTGGCGACTCTATTTTTCTAAAAACGATGCTCAGATATCTTCGATTTTCTTATTTTGAAAAGAAAAGAACGTCTTTCTAAAAATAATAGATATCCGATGCACCCCTCTTCAGGCAAAACGCTTGCAGTTTTTCTTGCAATTTCGCTGAGGATTGGTTTTTAAAAAAAATCATAAGAGATCTTAATTTGAAATGTCAATTATTCTTGTTGTAAACTTTTGATCGGTATTCACATTTGGATTTGCATATTTGTGTACTTAGTTCTCAAACCCTCGCTCTGCCTACCCGATACTCCGGTTAGTTTACTGTCTCGGGGTTATGTTGGGGAAACCAACAAGATTTCTGGTCACATGCTTCCATAGATATGACAAAAAGAGTTGTTACATACCGTTTGACCATGCCTTGCACTATTCTTGGCATTGGGAGATATATTCTTGACTCTATTCAAAACGTACACTGAGTGAAGACCTACCAGCCTTTTCATATGTATATAGTTTCTTAGAACCCCTTCTCTTAGGGATGCATTTGTTTGTATAGTTAGCACCCCATTTATGATTAGTTTTCGTCCTCTCGATTTGTCATCGAGAGTGAGTTGTTTTGAGTTTAGGCCCAGCTAACGAGTCCTCTGGTTTTCGTGAGTCCTTTCAGTTTAGAGACCTAGGATAATAGATCCGAGTAGAGAAGAGCTTATACGCACTTAGGCCTGATCTCCGAGAGAAGATCTTAGAAGGGTAGAACAGTCAAATTCTGTATTCCCGATGGCAGACCTTGAATTGATCATGGTTGATATGATGAGGGCTATTATGGACTTACGACGAACATTAGACGAGATCAATACAACTGTTAAATCTAGACAACCCAAGAAGGGGGGTGAATTGGGTCTTTTAAAAGAGATAAAAAAGGAATTTTAAAATCTTTTTAGAAATCTTTTAATATTGCTATAAAGCAAGATATGCAATTATATAATCACAGTAAATATTAAAAGATGAGGGATAGAGAAATAAAATCATACACCAGCGATTTATAGTGGTTTGGCGTTATTCTAGCCTACGTCCACTCTTCAAGATTTTCCTTGACTATTTTCACTATTCAGAATACTTTTGAGCGTATTCAAAGCATTTACAAGCTTCAAGATTCTACTTGAGCTATCTGAATATTTACGGGCACATTCACAAGCCTGTTACAGCTTCAAGAAGATCCTACGAAAATAAGCCCCTATTTGCTTCTAATCTCCCTTGAACTCTTCTTTGATGAGTTTCACTCACTCACTCAAAGGCTAACATGGTGACTCACACTTGATTACAATAAATGAGATGTAATGAATGAAGAACGCTTACTCTCTTTACAAGAATGATTTACAATAAATGAAAGGGTAAAGAGAGATGAGTAACAAGAACATGACTTGCAGCAATAAATACGAACTTGACGATTTCTGAGATGGATTTGAGCAATAGAACAATAAATGCAAGTCTCCTTCTTTTTCTTAAATGCTGAGAAATAACTCCTTATATAAGTTTTTGTGAGTTCTTGACCGTTGGAGGTAGGTGGGGGCAATAA
>JAOTRH010174032.1:0-12281 GCA_034768845.1 Heliamphora exappendiculata | reverse complement strand
TATTTATGTATAAAAAATACAATAAAAAACAAGTTTAAAATAGCAAGAAAAAATCACCAAAATAGCCCGGTTCTGGCAGCTTTGCCGGCGGCAGTTCGGTGGCAATTTTTATGATTTTTTGGGCTATTTTTGGGACTATTTTTTAAGAATTTTTTTAAACATAAAATAGCAGTAAAATATACCTTAAAATACTATTAAAAATTAGAAAAAAAATGGGCCAAACAGTACATTAAAAAAGAAAAAAATAGCAGCATTTTTTTCTGGCGGCAATGGCGCTATAGCAGGAACCTCCAAGCAATTTTTCAGAAGTTTTCTAGGCTGTTTTCGAATATATTTTTTGACAGAAAGATTCTACTTTTCAAGTGCTTTCCAACTATATAAATACGTCAAAAACGGAGTTCAGATGAGGCCGAAACTGTCTCGGAAAGTTGGCTTTTAAAGGCGGCGGCAGTCTGTTCTAGGCCATTTGCCAACGGTTGTTAGAGCTGTTTTTGAGCAGATTATTTCATAAAAAAATATTAATTTTTGAAAGCTTTCTTTTGATATAAAGTACGTTAAAAATCAAGTTCAGGAAGAGGTCAAAAAATCCTCGAGAAGTTGGCTGCGCAGTGTTGTTGCAGGTAGCAGTATTTTTTGAGGTTCGGGCCACTTTTTGGGCATTTTTTGCGCAATTTTCAGCAGATTTTTTGACAGAAAAATCTCATATTTCGAGAGCTTTTCAACGATATAAATCTCGTCAAAAACGGAGCTCGGATGAGGCGGCGGCAAGGCAGCGCTGGCAGTGGCTGGTGGTGGTTCGACGGTTTCTCTCTCCCAGAGTTGCTTTGTGTTGATTTTTTTATGTATACGAGGCTGATATGATATATCATTATATATTGAATAGTATCAAAAAAGCCTGATACAATCAGGACACTTAATCAAAGCGCGAACAGAGATTGAAACAGCTGAGTCTCTAAGGGAGACTGAAACACCTCAGTGTTTCACTTGAATCATAAAATCGGGATATATGCATATCATGTTTATATATATTTGAACTGCGTGCATTATTGCATGTATGTTTTATTTATTCTGTTAATTTAATTAATTCAAAATTTCAGTTTTAATTAAAATATTTTGAAATGGAAATAAAATTAAGTTTTTTTTAATTAATTAATTTTAATTAAATGAAAAAACTTTAGATATTTTATTTTGTACAAAATATCACGTTTAAGATAATTTTTTCAAATCGGATATCTTGAAAAAATATGGAAATTAATGCTGAATTTTGAATTAATTAAATAAAAAAATATTTAATCAAAATAAATTATTATTTTTTGAAAAATGTGAAATGAAAAATAATATTAATAAATGCCTTTAATTACTACCTTAACTGAAAAGCTAGAGGAAAACTGTGCATTTATTAAATTTTATTTGTTACGCATTTAAACACGAAAAGATGGTTTGATAAATCATAATATTTGAAATCGTGTACACGGAAAGATGTTTGATTCTTTTAGATCGTGTAATTTTCGAAATTAATAAATTTATTTTAATTAAATAAATTTTTATAACTTTCAAAAATATTTTAAAAATCTAAGTGGGAGAGAGAATTTATTCATAGATAAATTCTACAGTCTCCATCACCAGTTTGTAGGTGATGCAATTAAACCCTGCGTGTCTACAGTAAGGCCTTCCTCTCCAACAGACAGATTAATTGCGGTATCGCCAGTACAAACCTCATTTAGGGATAATTCTAGATAATTGTTAATGTGGATCATTTCTCTATCTGAAAGGTTTATTGCGAAGCGATTAATTTAGGATTAGGTGATGGTTAACACTTAGCTGTATATAATAGCACTCTCTCCATCTGAGTCACTGCTATTATATACTAGACTGAAGCTGTGTTAGTTATTTAATTTTATTTAGCATGGTCAGTTGTCTAGATAGTAAAATTAAAAGAAATTGGCATTTTTGATCTTATAAAGGATAGTAGACGTACTCCCGTTGAGGCATGCTATTCTCAGGTTACCAAGCTGCTGGCGAATTAATTTTAAAATGGTAGAGGGAACCAAATTAAAATAAATTCAAAATTTTGCTCATCATAATTAATAATTTTTTTTAATTATGTGATTCTTAGGATTTAAATCGATTTCAACCCAATCGCTTTAATACTCAAATAAAACAAACTAATGGGCCTAAATTTTGTTGACTGAAAATATAACTTGGATATAGCTTTAACTACAAATGGTATTCCTTTAATACCAAAAAATATGTTTGTTTCTGAAAAAGGTTATTCCTTTGAGCTAAAAGGTATGAAGAAGAAAAAGTTTCAAAAATAGGGAGACATGGTTTCCAGGGTAGTTAGTGGGCTACGGGCTGGTGTAAAAAAGCCAAAAGAAAAATGTTTTCACTACAACTAGACCTGGCACTAGAAAATGCTATGTGCAGTATTTCTCAGAAGGCAAAACAAACAGGGTAATTTCTGTTCACTGGTTGTAAAAACATATTTAGGGTGTTATCTACCGGTGCCTGGTGTGTAGATACGAGAGCCACTAATCATGTCTGCAATTCATTGCAGAGATTCCAAGAAACTCAATAACTTAGTGATTGAGAGATTTACCTGCATATGGGCAATAATACAAAAGTAACAGCAGTTGTAGTAGGAGATGTCACTCTCAGTTTTGGTACAGATCGGGTTTTAATATTGAGATATTATCTTTATGTACCTACCATTAGAAGGAACTTAGTTTCTATTTCTAGATTGGTTAAAGACGGATATTTGGTTTATTTTAATAATTCTGTGATTATTAAAGAAAATAAACGGGTTATCTGTTCTGGTCCATTGGTAGATGATCTTTATATTATTACTCTAATCTCTCCTACACTGCAACTGATTAAAACGAATAATACATCTATATTACCATATAAGAAAAAATTTTCTTCTTTAATGAACCAAACGTTTCTTTGGCATATACACTTGGGTCATATTAATCTAAAAATGATAAACAGATTGGTAGTAGATAGACTTTTGGGTTCATTGGAAGTGGAGGCACTTTCAGTCTGTGAATCTTGCTTAGAGGGTAAGATGACCAAGAGGCCATTTTTGGCCAAATGCTATAGAGCTAAAGAACCGTTAGAGCTGGTTTATTCTGATGTGTGTGGTCCTATGACAATCCGGGCTAGAGGTGGCTTTGATTACTTCATCAGTTTCATTAATGACTTCTCAAGGTATGGATACATTTATCTAATGCATCGTAAGTCTGAATACTTCAAAAAATTCAAAAAATTCAAAGCGGAGGCGAAGAAGCGTCTAGGTAAAAGTATGAAATCACTACGATCCAACCGTGGTGGGAAATAGCTCTTTGGAGAGTTTAAGGACTACTTGTCATCAGAGAGGATTACATCCCTATTAACTGCACCTGGCACTTCGCAGCAAAATAGTGTAGCAGAAAGAAAGAATCTGACTTTTATGAAAATGGTAAGGTTCATGATGAGTTATTCAGGTTTACCCGATTCATTTTAGTAAAAAGATTATCCACCGCGGAGATCAAACAAACGTCATCCCCCAATTCTAAGCCGAACAACACCACCATTCCTAGACCTTACAATAGGTCACAAACCACCAACATCATCCTCTCAGGATATCTATTCCCACCGACACGTCATCTTAAGATGACCAAGCCAACTACATTAATAACATCCATCTCAGGCTCTACTAGCCTCATACACTTACACTCACCAAATATTTCACACTACATGTAGTTTCTCAATCATTCAAGCCACAAACCTCTATTCCACAAAATTTTCTAAATGACCTTAAACAATTGCACATTAAATCACAACCGTCTCCGACATTCATCTCATCATATACACATATACATCACTCGGTAACCAACCTGTCGACAACATCTCTAACCCACATACTCATTTCTCATACAATCTCTAACTTCTATCAAGAAACACGGTTCGGCACCACACCACGAGATAAACACAAGGGTCATCACACAGTCCTTCAAACCATTAGTGCCATAGTGGCTACCAACAACACCATGTAGGGGAACAAATATTCTCAAACATTGTCTAAGCTCAGACTTTCAAATCCACCTCGGGCCGGTGATTATTACGCTCCCATCCACTACGCTCCCGTTCGTATCTAATCTTGGGATACACGGCTCATGATATAGTACGGCTCATGACATACATAATCCTCAACATGCCCACAACCACATCTCATACCCAACCACAACAAACAACCTCCAAGAGGTTTCGAACACTTTACCATATCTATTTGTCAAACTACTGGTAACATAGAAACACACGGGCCACTAGCTATGGTCATTACCAACTCACATGGGTACAACACATCCCAAACAACTAATGCTCCTCTCATGAGCTTATACCCACCACAATCACTAATCACTGGTTTACACATCCACAACCCATACCATAATCTTAACTACAATTTCTCATAGTTCCTCAAGAACAACTCTTGTCACAAGAACATCACAACACCCCACTAGGTTAAACTCGACTTAACCTTCTAGAGCTACATACTACTCAACACCTAGTCGTTTCACACCAACACATAATCGCATACCCACATACCGAGAAAAATCTCTAGGAGTGACACATCAATCCGGGTAACTTACTTGGATTTCCCACTAGAATGGGCGTCGGCCAAACGCCTTTCTAACATGAACCCCGAACTAGTCGACCGGATGCCCAAGGGCAAGACACGTCATCCCAAAGATCCAACCTCAATGCACGAACATCATGTCGCATGCAAATGTCAAATATTCTAATGAAATTTCAAGCTAGCACACCAATACATGAATATCACACATCAATGCAAGCTCTCACGTAACAGATTAACCATTTCCACAGTTCCTATGTATTCTAACCTAGAGCTCTGATACCATTTATAGCGCCCATGTCCCGTTTTAATATGTATTAAATATATTTCTTGGAGACCAACCCAATGTGAAAGCCTTTTTTTTTAAACTATGCCTTTGAATACTCCATTCTTGTCTCAAACTCCATTTAAAAGCACCTGAATTAAACGTTTATCAACAAACACACCCAGGGAACCCCGCTCGAGCGGACTCCTGACCGCTCAAGCGGTCAGGTACCCGAGACCTCATTTCAAAATTCCTTTAAGACAGAGAAAATCAATCACTTTATTCTTCTTTTTGAAACATGGATTCAAATTCTTAAAGCAAGCTCTTAAAATACTTATAAAGGCTTAAACATCCATCCATTCCATGACAATCTGAAATCAACTTTATTAACAAAAATCACCATAAACCAGTGTTAAAGTGTTCAACCATTATACAATAAACGACATCACATGCTTGCACAACATGAATAGGTAGCTCTAAGGCCTTACAACAAGGTATCCTATCCCTCAAAATACAATATTCCAAACGTTCAAGAGTAAAATATTATGGCTATACAATCCCATTCTCCAAACTGACTATCTGGAAGGAATATAACCCCACCCGTAATGCCAAAGGTCCAATAACCGTCACCTCAGCCTAGAATCTTCGTCCCGCCATCACCTGAAATGTTGTTAGACAACATGAGCCAAAACTCGTAGGAACAAGACTAACCTCGAATACATGCATGATATATGAAGGTGGTTATGCAAGATGCACACATAGATTTGATTAAAACATATCGTTCGTTCCCAAAATAAATTCTCATTTGCATAACCAAATTTTATATGAGAAGGATTTGTTGATCCATATTTCTTAGTTTCCATGAAATCAATCAATTTACTAATCTTAATTAATCAAACTCATTTTTATCTCTCTTTTCACCAACCAAACAAACTTTCACATTTTACGATCTTCTCAATTCCTTCACTTAAAGTTTCATTAACCAAATTCCTTCATCATCTCCCATTATCCAACACATTTTATCGTTTGTTCCATTTCAGATTAAGGTTTTGCCAACCCAATCATTTACAACGCACACAGCGCATACGCCAATACACACACTTGTTAACATTTTTCCAAGTTTTACCACTTCATGGTTCAAAACAAAGGCACCGGCACCGGACGGGTGTATAGACCCCGTGGCGTTACACTCGACTCGGCCACATAGGCCCCACGAAGTAACAGAACGTTCTATACCCCGACACGACTTGTCTCTTCCTGGTTGCTAACCAGAGGGCAGAGAACCCTATCGTCCTTTCCCGGTTGCTAGCCGACGGGCAGATAACCCAATCCGCGCAGTTTATCAGATTTTCACCGAGGAGCAACTTGTGCCCAACCATAAACGATCCCTTAGATCCACAAACCGATCCTTTTTCAATATATCACAATACAACATACACATGTGAGTCCAACCCAAATGGTTCCTCTCGCCAAACCTATGTCGCACATATTTCCATTATTCACAATTTCATTATTTTAGGGCTTAAACCCAAATTAACCCTCATATGGTTTCAATTTCACAAATTCATTATTTCATTCGAGAAAACCTATATTTTTAGCTTAACATCAACATATATCACATTAACTCATGTAATCAAGTTTACAATAAGCTAAGATAACCCCCAATTGATCGTTAATCACGTCAATTTCATCGTACCAATTCTTTAAGCACAAACCCCTAAATTTCATGGTTTTAACCCAAATTCCAAACCCTAGATTCTCATTTTTGTAATCTAACCCCAATAAATGACATTGTCAAGATCAAAACATGTTAAATCCTTCATAGATTCAAGATTAAACCATCATTATCATCAAACTTCAATTTAGGGCTTTAAGAACATGTATTTCATGCTTTGTGTTCATAAATTGAAAAACACAACACATATCACAAAAATATTCCAAGAAGGTCTTAGATCCTACCTTAGGGATGCTAGATCCACAAGAGAAAGCCTCAAGCAAGCTCCATCCATGAGAATCTCCAACCGCACGGTGAGAAAAGCTTCTCCAACGCCAAGGTCGGGCCTCCAACAATCAAGCCACCAATAGGGAGCTAAGAAAACTCACCTGGAGGAGCCAAACAAGCCCCCAAACAACCCTCAAACCCAAGCCCTAGCTCTCACCCACACTCTAGAGAGAGAGAGACATGAAGAGAATGGGAGAAAAAGGCCCCACGCGATCTTTTTAAAACATCTGCTCCGCGACAGTCTGCTCGAGCAGACCCCCACAGCTCAAGCGATCACACCCCAAACTTTCTGCCACTTGTCCGCTCGAGCGGAATCCCCACTGCTCGAGCGGCCAACACTAGGAGATACATTGAACATGAGCTGCCAAAACCGAGGCCAAGCACAAGCCAAACGCCTCACAACGATGTTCTTCTATACAAATTCACCTTCAACTGTCCTCATCGAGCATACAAAAATCCAAAACTTAATTCCCACACACAATTTTCACTTCCAAACATCTCCACTAGGCATAATTAATTTGTTTTCATTAATGCTTCAAAAATAACAAGAGTCCGAGTTGCTACACCTTCCATCAATTTTGGCATAGTTCTTAGAAAACATATTTACTTCTAGTTGAATTGTGCTCCAACGATGCATAAAAGAATTTTAACTATAATAAGAAACCATTTGATTATTTTCGAGAAAGTAATTTTGAATTCTTCCCCAATATGTATAGCCATGTAGATATAAGTATAATATCTTTTTTAGTTGTGAAGTTTTTGTGATCGTTGTTGTTTTTCTGTGGTGGAAATAATTTTTGTAAGATTTGAAGATAGTATGGCGGGTTCATTTCAATAGTCGTTCAATTGATCATAATTTTTAGTAAAAAAACTCATTGTCAACGTTTGGCCCTCTAGAGAGGAGATTAATGTAATATGTATTTTCTTAAGAATCCATCTATACAAATAAAAAAATTGTAATAATTAATACTTGAGCTTTTTAATTGAAATAAAAATATAAACTATCAAAATATTTTTATAATATCAAACTAACTTAAACAATACAAACTGTATATATCTATCTATCAGAAATCCCTAACAAGGAAACCAAAAAACCAAAGAAAGAAAAAACCAGCAAATCAAAAGAAGAATTTTTAACTTCAAGTAGCAACCAACAAATTGGGTGAAGATTTAGGTAAATCTCATCAACGAATCAAAAAAGAGATCAACTAACCAACAAATCTCACCAAGAAATAGTTTGAATTGTGTAGATGGTTAAAACAAAATGCATAACTCGAGTAGGTGACTTGAGCGAGTGGCTCGAGTGAATGACATGTGAATGACTCGGGTGAACAGCTTGAATAAGTGAAGCAACCAATTGACATTCTAGCTGATGACCAGAAGAAAATCAATCATCCAAAATGACTAGTCAGAGTGACTCAATAAGTAGGCAACTCGATGATTGAGTGACTCGGTAGCCGAGTCACTCGAGAACCCAAGTAGCTCAATTAGCCGAGTAAATCAAGGGTCATGTAGCTCAACGAGGGGACTTGAAGGGGCTCATGGGTCGAATGATCTAGTGGGTCCAGGCTGTTTGAGGCAAAATTGCCAAGATCATTGTTTTTGTAAACAATTTTTGATAAAAAATTAACTGGACGGACAAACGCCTAAACGGGCTCTAGATAAAACTTTTGACGACGAACAATTAAAATAAAACCCGTGCAACCAAAGTTAGTTTAGAAGAATACCTTTTATCGATCTATTCTTCAACTATGATTTGATTTCGAGTCAAAACTCTAGTGAGATCTTCTGTTGTATTCCTTTATACGATCATCGAACGTAGTGAGGGCTATGGACAATCGAGAACTCATACCGAAAAAATCCAAATATATTTAGCCTTGAAAGATAAATAATGATATATTAATATCAAACTGGTTTAGTCTACCCGCGTATATATAGGGCCACGGCGGGGACCTAGGGAGTAATTATGTGTAAGACTTCCAGTGGAATACAGATACCTACCAGTGGTTTCTGTAATTATGGAAAGACGCAGAGATTTTTTCAATTTTCATAAAATACTGAATTACAATTCACATCACTAAAGAACTATAATTGCACTCTAACCCATAATCTCAAGACTTTCTTGCATTGAGCTCTTGTTATTAAATGCTTACCATTTTTCCCCACGTTAAGATTCTCGATACCCACTAATTAAATTTAATCACTCACAATTTAATTTAATCGACATCTTAAT
Organism: Heliamphora exappendiculata; assembly: GCA_034768845.1. Lineage (NCBI taxonomy): Eukaryota > Viridiplantae > Streptophyta > Magnoliopsida > Ericales > Sarraceniaceae > Heliamphora > Heliamphora exappendiculata. Next base: position 3,169 of record JAOTRH010174032.1, on the reverse strand, counting down.
ATTTCTTAAGCCTTCTGCTTAACTTATTTGACCGCTGGATAATTAAATCCACTTGCACGGTTTGGCTCGGTCAAAACTTATAAGCATCCTTAAAGGAGTATTGTCAATCCCAATCTTTCGGGACGTGAATTTCGTTAATAATTAATATTTTTCATATAAATAATACCGCTATCCAACTTATCAGGAATATAGACCCATATAAGATCGCACCCTTTAATGAATCAAAATAACGAATATTAAATATACACAAATCAATAATTATTTCAAGATTAAGAAGATAAGCATTATTCATAATAATCTTGGGGTGTTAATTAATTTATATAATCAGTACAAAATTATTTACCCTAAATATCCCATTCAATACACAAAGTATACTAGCAGAGAGAGTCGGAACAATAGACGACGCTATTATCTGTTCCCCGTAACCAAGACAGGCCTACTAAAACTATGTGCTATAGTCGTACTGATGGTATATATATTTTCATCTAAACTGTGAATATATAACTTATATTTTGCAAGAACCTAAAATCTGATCTTCTGTGTACAAACCGTACTCTACACACCAGATTAAATACTATACAAAATATCGGACATCCATATATAACATTAATAAAATGATATACATACATTACTCATAAAGATTCTCATAAAATAAAAAATTAATTTTATTAAAAATAAAATTAAATACTAAAAACATAGTTTTTAGTATACCAACCCTAACAATCTCCCACTTATACTCAAAATCATGCTGCCATACATCTGACTCCCATGTCCTCTACATGACTATCAAAAGTCTTAGTCGGTAAGCTCTTTGTAAAAGGATCTGCAAAGTTGTCTCCTGATGCAATCTTGGTCACCGCAACATCAGCTCTCTGTACAATTTATCGTATTAGGTGATACTTACGCTCAATGTATTTTCCTTTCTTATGGATCCTTGGCTCCTTCGAGTTTGCAACCACTCCGCTATTGTCACAGAAAGGTGTAATAGCCGACTGAACTGAAGGCACCACATCTATATCCAACAGGAAGTTCCTGAGCTAAACGGCCTCCTTTGCTGCTTCAGAAGTTAACACATACTCGGCATCCATGGTAGAATCGGCAATGTAGGACTGCTTGATACTCCTCCAACTTATAGCTCCTCATCCTAAGGTAAACGCATATCCAGATGTAGACTTACGGGAATTCTTGTCAGACTAAAAATCTGAGTCTGTGTACCCCAAAGGTACTAGACTGTCTGTCTGGTAAATCAACATATAATCCTTAGTCCTTTTCAGGTACTTGATTATATTCTTTACCGCAGTTCAATGCTCCTACCCTGGGTTAGACTGATATCTGCTAACCATGCCAACGGCAAAGTAAATATCGGGTCTAGTGCAAAGCATAGCATACATGAGGCTACCTACTGCCAAAGTATAAGGAACCGCCTTCATTTTCTCTATCTCATCAGGTGTCTTAGGATATTAATCCTTGGATAGAGTGATTCCATACCTGAAATGGAAAAAACTTTTTTTGGAATCCTACATGCTAAAACGACCAGGATATCATCGATATACTTTGCTTGTGATAAGCCCAACATCCTTTATTTTTTTTCTCACACAAGCTTGATCCCAATGATGTGACTAGCATCTCCTAAGTCCTTCATATCGAATTATCCAGATAACCAAATTTTAATCATAGATAATGCCCCCACATCGTTTTTTATGAGCAAGATATCATCTACATGAAGTACTAAAAAAATCACCACGCTTTCATTACGCTTGTTGTACACACATGACTCATCCGGACTTTGATCAAAATCATAAGACTTTATAGCTTGATCAAACCGAGTGTCCCAAGACCTTGATGCCTGCTTAAGTCCATAAATTGATCTCTTAAGCTTACACAGCATGTGCTCCTAGCTCTTTGCAATGAATCCGTCTAGTTTTATCATATAGATACACTCGTCAAGGATTTTGTTAAGGAAAGCTATCTTGACGTTCATTTACCAGATTTCATAATCGAAATGTGTGGCAATGGCTAAAAGAATCCTGATAGACTTAAGTATGGCTACCGGTGAAAAGGTTTTCTCATAGTCGATCCCTTCTTTTTGAGTGAACCCTTTAGCAGCAAGCCTAGTTTTGAAGGTTTCAACCTTTCCATCTACTCTTCTCTTCTTCTTGTAGATCCACTTGCATCCAATGAGTTTTACCCCTTTGGGTGGTTTTACAAGTTTTCAGACCTGATTTGAATACATAAATTTCATCTCTGAATTCATAGCCTTTTGCCAAAGATCTACATCTTTGTCTTGTAGTGCTTCATTGTAGTTACAAGGCTCAGTATCTAGTTTTTTTAGGATTTTATTGAACGACTCTCCCAAGAACATATACCGATCAGGTTGATGAACAACCCTCCCACTACGACGAAGCACTACCTGTGTCTGTGTACTAGCAGTAACAGGTTGTGCAGAATCTGAACCCTGTGCATCATCACCCTATTCTTGATTTGCACATGTCCCGATAATTCTCCCAGTACGACGAGGTAATAGAATATCAGTGACTTGTGGTTCGTCTTCCGTTCTACTGGTATTTTCTCTTATTTCTTCCAAAATAATATTACTTTTGGGCATGTGATCCATAATATAATTCTCTTCTAAGAATTGGACATTAGTGCTAACAATGACCTTTTGATCCTTAGGATTATAAAATAGACCACCATTCGTTCCCTTGGGATACTCCACAAAGAAATAGACTTTCGTCCTCGGTTCCAACTTACCCGCATTCCCTATCAGCATATGTGATGGACACCCCTAAATACGAATGTGTTTCAGACTAGGCTTAGGGCGTCCACAATTCTGTGGGAGTAGAAGGTACTGACTTAGAAAGTACCAAGTTTAGAATATAAGTTGCTGTCTCTAAAGCGAGTCCTCAAAACGAATCTGGTAAACTTGAATAACTCATTGTTGACCTTACCATCTCTATAAGAGTCCTATTTTTTCTTTCTGCTACACCAGTCTGCTGTAGAGTGCCAGGTGCAGTTAACTGCGATGTAATCCCCTCTGATGACAAGTAGTCCTTAAACTCTCCCAAGAGGTATTTCCTACCACGATCGGATCGTAGTAATTTGATACTTTTACCCAGACGCTTCTCTGCCTCCACCTTAAATTCTTTGAATTTCTCAAAGCATTCAGACT